>RJWJ010035926.1:0-16368 GCA_004363605.1 Indri indri
CTAATTTTTCTATTTTTAGTAGAGATGGGGTATTGCTCTTGCTCAGGCTGGTCTCAAAATCCTGAGCAGAAGCAATCCTTCCCACTCCCTCCCAGAGTGTTACAATTACAGGTGTGAGCCACCACACCCGGCCAACAGTTCTTCATACATTCAGGATAAAGTGTTTTATCAGATATATGATTTGCAAATAATTACTCCTAGGCTGTGCTTGTCTTTTCATTTTCTTAATGATGTCTTTTGAAATAAAGGAGTTTTTAATTTTGATGAAGTTTATTTTATCAATTTTTTCTTTTATGGATCAGGCTTTTGGTGTTGTATCTAAGAATAACTAGCCTATGCCAACATCATAAAGATTTTCTCCTCTTTTAAAAATTTTATAGTTTTATCTCTTACATTTAGGCCTGTGATCTATTTTGAATTAATTTTTTCCTTTCCTTCTCTTCCCCTTCTTGAATTAATTTTTGTATACTGTGTGAGGTAAGAGTCTAAATTTAACTTTTTGCATGTGACTGTCCAATTGTCCCGATACCATTTTCTGAAAGACTGTCCTTTCCCCATTGAATTGCCTTCATATGTTTGTCGAAAATCAATTGATCATAAATATAAGGGTTTATTTCTGAATGGCAAATTCTGTTCCATTGATCTATATGTCTATCCTATGCCAGTACCCCATAGTCTGGATTACTGTAGCTTTGTAGTAAGTTTTGGAATCAAGAATTGTAAGTACTCTATTTTTCCTGTTCGAAATTGTTTTGGCTATTCTGAGATTTTGTCAGGAATCACATTAAACCTATATAACAATCTGGAGAGAATTGACATCTTAACAATACCGAGTCTTCCAATCCATGAACATGGAATGTCTCACCATTTATTTAATTTCTCTTAGCAATATTTTGCAGTTTTCAGTGTATAAGTCGTGCACTTCTTTTGTTAAATTTATTCTTAAGTATTTTGTTCTTTGTAAGCAGAATTGTTATCTTAATATTTTGGGGTTGTTCATTGCTAATATATAGAAATACAATTGATTTTTGTATGTGAGATCTTGTGTCCTGAGACCTTGCCGAGTTTGTTAGTTCTAGTAGTTCTATGGATTCTCTAGGATTTTCTACATACAGGATCATATCTGCTTCATGTTTCTTAAGGTCTCTCTCTTTTAATCTTGAAAAAAGTCTCTTTGTCTTTCTGTGCTGCGTTCTTATGAATTGCTCAGTACTACCTTCTAGTTCATTAATTGTTTTTTTAAAATTTTTTATTTATTTATTTTTAGTTCTTTTTTAGTTCATTAATTCTGTTCTTGATTTTCCCAATCTGGAATTCATCCCATCTATTGAGGGTGTGTGTGTGTGTGTGTGTGTGTGTGTGTGTGTGTGTGTATTTCTGTGATTATTTCATTTCCAGAATTTCTAATTGGTTGCTTTCCATCTTAAACTATTTGTGATTCATATCTGTCTGCTTTTGTTTCATATTCTCTGATCTTACTATGGATTTTTTTTGCCTTTTTATCTTTTTGAGGACTTATAATGATTTTGAAGTCTTTTTCTTATTGTGAATTATTTCAATTACTTTAGGGTGAATTCTCAGAGACATTTAAAAAATATGAACAGACTCTTTTTTAACAGTTGGACATTTTTACTTTGTTCTCTTTTCTCCTTGAACTTACATTTTCTTTCTACTTTCTCCACAGAATTTTGTCTGTACATATAATATATGCTTGGAAGTCTATTTTTTTTTTTTTTTGAGACAGAGTCTCACTCTCTCGCCTGGGGCGAGTGCCGTGGCGTCAGCCTAGCTCACAGCAACCTCAAACTCCTGGGCTCGAGCGATCCTTCTGCCTCAGCCTCCCAAGTAGCTGGGACTACAGGCATGTGCCACCATGCCCGGCTAATTTTTTCTATGTATTTTTAGCTGTCCAATTCATTTCTTTCTATTTTTGGTAGAGACGGGGTCTCGCTCTTGCTCAGGCTGGTCTCGAACTCCTGAGCTCAGAACGATCCGCCTGCCTCGGCCTCCCAGAGTGCTAGGATTATAGGCGTGAGCCACCGCGCCCGGCCTGGAAGTCTATTTTAAAATGTTCCCCAGCCTGCATTTTAAAATTGTCTCTTCAGGTTTTTTTACATTTCATTTTTTTCATTGTGATAGAGTATACATAACATAAAATTTACCATTTTAGCCATTTTTAAGTATATAGTTCAGTGGCATATTTAATATTCACGCTGTTGTGCAACCATCACTACTATCCAATTCCAGAACTTGTTCATCATCCCAAACTGAAACTCTATATCCATTAAATAGTAACTCCCCATTTCTCCTCCCCCAGCCCCTGGTGACCACCATTCTATTTTCTGTCTCTATGAATTTGCCTTTTCTAGGTACCTCACATAAGTGGAATCATACAATATCTGTCCTTTTGTCTCTGGTTTATCTCACTTAGCATAATGTCTTTAAGGTTCGTCCATGTTGTAGCATGCATCAGAATTTTATTCTGGTGGGTTTTTTTGTTTTTGTTTGTTTGTAAAGATGGGGTGTCACTATGTTGCCTAGGCTGGTCTTGAACTTCCATCCTCAAGCAAAGCTCTCAGCCTCCCGAAGCCCTGGGAGTACAGGTATGAGCCACCACACCTGGCCTTATTCCTTTTTATGTATGAATAATATTCTAGTACATGGATATATCACATTTTGTTTATCCATTCATCTGCTGATGGACACTTGGGTTATTCCCACCTTTTGGCTATTGTGAATAATGCTTCTATGCAATTATTTTAAAATTTAACTTTTCAAATCAACTAACAGTAAAATTGACTTTTTCAGGTGTGCAGATCTATGATTTCTAACACTTATATAGATTGCATAACCACCACCATAATCAGGATCCAGAATAGTTGCATCACCCCCTAAAATTTCCTTATGTTGTCCTTGTGTAGTTGTACCTTCCTTCCACTCGTAATCCTTTACAACCAGGGATCTGTCCTCCATCAGTAGTTTTGCCTTTTTTAAGAGACGTGGTCTCACTATATTGTCCAGGCTCGCCTGGAACTCCTGGGCTCAGCCTCTTGAGCAGCTGAGACTACACAGGTGTGCACCACCACACATGGCTTCTATCTTGGATTCTATCTTGAAATGGCAGGCAACTGCAGCTGCAGACCTCAATCTACAGTACATACTGAGCAATTCAACCTCTTCTCATAATGTCATGATTTTCTCTGCTTCTTGGGAGCACATCCAGCATCACTAGTGGCACTTCATATGGGTCCCGTGGTGTTATTCAAGGTTTGCAGTATTGCACTAAACAAGATGAAAAATATGTAAGAACCATAAGAGATCACTTTTTACTATGATATGCAATTTACTGGAGAGAGAGGAACTGCTTACATGGAAATGATTAGCACCACATGGCATTTTAAGTGGATACTTGCAACACTTGAGCTCACATAGCAACAGGAGGTGGCTCATCATAGCAACAGGAGGTAGCTATGAAATTATTACAGTAGTACAGTATGTACTACAGTTAATTTTATGCAGTCATGATTTAATACCACATCTTTATGTTTGTTTACATTTTTCTTGACTGCAAATGGTGCCATGTATGTTAAGTGTTTGCATGCATCATCAGTTTAGACAAATTTTAACTTTTTATAATAGATTTTTTTTTTTTTTTTTTTTGAGACAGAGTCTCACTGTGTTGCCCAGGCTAGAGTGCCGTGGCATCATCCTGGCTCACAGCAACCTCAAACTCCCGGGCTCAAGCAATCCTTCTGCCTCAGCCTCCTGAGTAGCTGGGACTACAGGCATGCACCACCATGCCCAGCTAATTTTTTCTGTATATTTTCAGTTGTCCGATTAATTTCTTTCTATTTTTAGTAGAGACGGGGTCTCGCTCTTGCTCAGGCTGGTCTCGAACTCCTGAGCTCAAACAATCCGCCCGCCTCGGCCTCCCAGAGTGCTAGGATTATAGGCGTGAGCCACTGCGCCCGGCCTATGATAGATTTTTGTATATTTTATGGTAGTAAATGATAACATGGACTAGTGTGTGTATATATATATAATGCATTCATTACATACCTTTTATTCTTTTTTTTATATTTCTAAGCTGTGTCGTTTGTTTTTTTCAAATTGTTGCAACTCTCCCCAAAATTTCCCAATATATTTATTGAAAAAAAATCAGTAACACAAAGCTGGTTCTTTGAAAAGATCAACACAATCAACCAACTTTTGGCTAGATTGACCAAGAAATAAGACAGGAGACTCAACTATGGAATCAGAAATGAAAGAAAGACATTACCACTTAATTTACAGAAATAAAAGGATTATAATGGAATACTACGAACAATTGTATATCAATAATTAGAAAACTTAGGTAAAATAGATAAATTCCTGGAAAAACTCTAGCTACCAAAACTGACTCAAGAATAGTAAATCTGAAAAGACTTGTAACAAATGAAGAGATTGAATTAGTAATCAAAAAAACTACCGATAAAGAAAAGCCCACCTGGATTCAGCATTAAATTCTGCCAAATATTTAAAGAATTAATACCAATTCTTCACAAACTCTTCCAAAAAATAAAAGAGGAGTGAACACTTCTCAACTAATTTTATGAGACCCATATTACCCAGATACCAAAACCAGACAAATCATCACAAGAAAACTACAGACCAATATTTTTATGAATATGGGTGCAAAAATCTAATCCTCAATAAAATCCTAGCAAACAACATCTAGCAATATATAAAAAGAATTACGCATCATGATTAAGTGGGATTTATTTATTTTAGTAATGAAAGGTGTCAAAAAACAAAATTACAATACATTTAAAGATCTCAATTGGCTTTATCTGTGATTCTAGAATTGGGCAACACTTTATTCCATACAATAGAGTAAGTGTTCAGATGAACTGAGCAGAAGGGGTTGGCTTTATATACAGAGAAGGGATAAGGAAAGCCGAAGCAAAAAACAGAGTACATGGCATGATTTGTTTTAAAGTTACTTTTGCTGGGAGGGAGATAGAACAATAAAAAAAGCCTAATTAGTTAACATCAGATTATTTCAGGATATGTTTTTTGTGTAAGGATTAAAGCAGAGGGAACCTCATTATCATGCCAATTGAAGATTTAAACTGGCCTGTTACATTAGCCCAGCTTAGTGGCAGGCACTTGTAGTTCCAGCTACTGGGGAGGCTGAGGCAGGAGGATCGCTTGAGCCCAGGAGTTGGAAGTTGCTGTGAGTTATGATGATGCCACTGCACTCTAGCCAGGGAGACAGAGACTCTGTCTCAAAAAAAAAATTTTTTTTAATTAAAAAATAAAAATAATATTAAAAAAATAATAAACTGACCTGTTTCAGGAATTTGGTTGTTATATCTTTCTCCTGATTTCTTCCAAGTTTGGATTTGGTGACCTGAAACTTTAGAACGGGTGACTCTGTTTTGGTTTTTAGCCTGGTCTATTGGGACCTAGTGCAGAAGCTTAGTTGAAAACAATGGCCTCCTATAATTTTTATTTGACAAAGGTTGGTTTAACAATCTGAAAATCAATTAGTGTAAAAACCAAATCAATAGAATAAAAAAACAAAGAAAAAACACAAGATCATCCCAATAGATGCAGAAAAAGCATGTGACAAAATCCAACACTCTTGCATGACAAAAATACTCAACAAACTAGAAGTAGAAGGGAACTTCCCCATCCTGACAAAGGCCATATCTGAAAAACCCACAGTTAACATCATACTCAAAAAAGGCATCCATGCTTTCCTGGTAAGAGGAACATGACAAGGTGTTTGCTGCCATTACTTCTATTCGACATTGTTCTGAAAGTTTCAGCCAGGGCAATTAGGCAAGAAAAATAATAAAAGGCAACCAGAATGGAGAGGAAGAAATAAAATAATTCTCTATTCACAGATGACATGATCTCGAATATAGAAAATCCTAAGTAATCCACTACAAAACTATTAGAAGCAGCAAACAAGTTCAGTAAGTCTGCAGGATACAAATGTATATACGAAAACAAATTGTATATCTATATACTCACAATGAACAATCTGAAGACAATTTCACTTACAATAGCATGAAAAAGAATAAAATACTTAGGAATACATTTAACAAAAGAAGTACAACATTTATTTCAGAAAACTACAAAACATTGCCGAAAAAAATTAAAGAAGATCTAAATACAGGCATACATTGGTGATATTGTGGGTTCAATACTAGATCACCACACTAAAGCAAACATTGCAATAAAGGGAGTCACATAAAATTTTTGGTTTCCCAGTGCATACAAAAGTTATATTTACGTTACACTGTAGTCTATTAAGTATGCAATAACATTGTATTTAAAAAGCACATATCTTAATTAAAAATAATTTATTGCTAAAAAATGCTGACACAGAGACATGAAACGAGTACATGCTATTGGAAAAACGGCACTAATAGATTTGCTTGATGCAGAGTTGTCACAAACCTTCAATTTGTAGAAAACATACTACCTGCAAGGTACAATAAAGTGAAGCATGATTAAGCAAAGTATGCCTGTAAATGGAAGAACATCCCTGTGTTCATGTATCAGAAGACTTAATATTGTTAAGATGGTGATACTCCTCAAGCCGATCTACAGATTCAACACAATCTCTACCAGAGTCCTATCTGACTTACTTGTAGAAAGTGATAAGCTAATTCTAAGATTTCTATTGAATTGTAAGGGACCCAGAATAGCCAAAACAATCCAGAAAAAGAACAAAGTTGGAGGACTCACTTCCTGATTTCAAAATTTACTATGAAGCAGTGGTAATCAAGACAATGTGGGCCAGGTGCGGTGGCTCACGCCTGTAATCCTAGCACTCTGGGAGGCCGAGGCGGGCGGATCGTTTTGAGCTCAGGAGTTCGAGACCAGCCTGAGCAAGAGTGAGACCCTATCTCTACTAAAAAAATAGAAAAGAAATTAGCTGGACAACTAAAAATATATAGAAAAAAAAATTAGCTGGGCATGGTGGCGCATGCCTGTAGTCCCAGCTACTCAGGAGGCTGAGGCAGGAGGATTGCTTGAGCCCAGGAGTTTGAGGTTGCTATGAGCTAGGCTGATGCCACGGCACTCTAGCCTAGGCAACAGAGCGAGACTCTGTCTCAAAAAAAAAAAAAAAAAAAAAGACAATGTGGTACTGCCATGAACATATACATATAGATCAATGGAATAAAATTGAGAGCCTAGAAATAAAACCATATGTCTATGGTCAATAGATTTCCAACAAGTGTGCTAAGACCATTACATGGGAAAAGAAAAGTTCTCTCAACAAATGGTGCTGGGAAAACTGGATATCCACATGCAAAAGAATGAAGTTGGACCCTTTCCTAACACTTTCTGCAGAAAATTAACTCAATGAATCAAAGATCTAAATGTAAGAGCTAAAACTATAATTCTTAGAAGAAAACAGGGGTAAATCTTCATGACCTTAGATTTGGCAATGGAGTCTTAGATATAATACAAAAAGGATTAGCAACAAAAGGAAAAATATATAAATTGGACTTCATCAAAATTAACATTGTATTTCAAAGAACACTATCAAGAAAGTGAAAGACAACCCACGGAATGAGGGAAAATATTTGCAAATCATATATCTGATAAAAGAACTATATGTAGAATACGTAAAGAACTCTTACAACTCTATAGCAAAAAGACAAATAACCCAATTAAAAAATGTGCAAAGGATCTGAATAGACATTTCTCTGAGGAAGATATACAAATGACCAATGAGCACATGAAAAGATGTTCAACATCATTGGTCATCAGGGAAATGCAAATCAAAACCCACACTAAGATAGCATTTCATACCCACTAGCATGGCTAGAATAAAAAATCATAAAATAACAAGTGTTGTTGAGCAGGTGAAGAAAATGGAATACTTGTACACTGCTAGTGGGAACATAAAATGGTGTGGCAACTTTTGAAAACGGTCTTGCACTTCCTTATTTAATTAAACATAGTTACCATATTACTCAGCAATTCCATTTCTAAGTCTATGCCCAAGAGAAATGAAAACGTTATGTCCACATAAAAATTTGTACACAAATATTTATAGCAGCATTTTTCATAATAGCCAAAAGATAGACACAACCCAAATGACCATTCATGATAAATGGATAAACAAAACGTGTCATATCCATTCAATGGATTATTATTCAGCCATAAAAAGGAATGAAGTACTGATACATCCAGCAAACAATGCTTGGGGCCAAGGAAGTATCAGTTGGTGGCTTTCGTCTAAGGGCCTGCAGTGAAGAGGTAGAATGAGAGATGGCCCGAGGTCTCCTGCCTGAGCTTTGGCAGCCACCTTAGAGTTCCAGGGTTCCATGAGGCCCCCAGCACTTTTTGGGCACTAGAGGCCTCGTCTGAGGCTGTAAGGCTTTCTGACACTTTGTGGTGGTTCTAGGCCTCCCAGCAAGCAGAGATTTGATGTGGACTCCTGGGAGCAGCCCACACTGATTGCCTGGCCTGGGAAGCTCTGGGGTGCGCGGGGGTCCAGTCTTGCCCCACCTCCCAAAGTCACACACACAATCCAATGGCATGGACTACCTTCCCTCTGAGCCCAGAGCCTAGTACAGCCTGGATGTGGAAAGGGGGAGAAGTTTCTCCCTCAGAAGGGTCGGGGTGTGTGCAGTATGCTGAGGGGGGCTTCTTGGTCCAGGAATTCAGCAATGGTCTGTGCTTAGATTTTCATGTGACCATGAGCCAAACTGTGGGGTTTCCTCTAATGAGGTTCTGAGTAGGGTGAGGGCAATGGGAGTCTAGCCTCTTCTCTCCTGCAGAGTTAAATCAATGCTCCCTGCAGGAGAGGCCTCCAAAGGAGGCTCTTGGGGCCTCTGAGGCCAGAGACAAGTAATTCAGAGAATTGTGGAGGCTGAAAGGCAGAGGAAAAGTCTTTTGGTTTCCAAGCCTGGCTGTGAGATCTTGGACAAGCATTGCACCACTCTGAGCCTCAGTTTCCCTGGGTGTCAAATGGCTCCTTCTGCGAAATTTTGGAGGGAAATGATTCAAGAGGGAGACAATACCTAGTAGCAACTTTCCAAGGCCAGAGAAGCAAACTCAGCCCGCCGAGCTGAGACAAAGGCAAGTCCAGGGTCGGGTCAAGAGGGCACCCGGGTCAGTCTCCACCCGGGGCTGCGGTGAAAGGCCGCGCAGTCACCTCCGCCCAGCACACGGCGGCGGGCACACATCTCGCAGCAGGATAGGAGCCGGGTGCGGGTGGCGGAGCGCAGCCGCGCGGCGGAGGGGGCGGGCCTCGGCGGGGCTGGGCGGAGCCCGGCGGCGTGGGAGCGCGGCGGCCGGGACGCAGGCGGCGCCGGGGGCAGCCGGGCGGGCGGCGGGGCTTCGGTGGCGCTGTGGGAGGCGGGACAGGAAGGCACGGGCGGCGCTGCAGCCTCGCCCGGCGCGGGGAGGGGGCTCTGCCCTCTGTCCCCCCAGGGGCTGCTTCCCGCCCCAGGTCCCTGCGGAGGACACGTGTCAGCACGTTCCCGCCGTTGTCATCTCATCCCATATCATAGCCCCTCCCCCAGGCCTGGGACCCCCGGCCCCATTATCCCTGCGCCCAGCCCTCGCGCTGACCCGCGGTCCGGGGCGGGTCTCTCTCCTCCGCCGCCGGCCAGTCTCCTCGGCAGCGAGCCGCGGCCCGGACCCCGGCAGAGGGCACTCGGCAGTGCGTTCTCACCCCTGCCATCTCATTCCCCTGCCTGGCTCCACCCCACGCCTGGGAACCCCGGTCCCCGACGGCCCATTGTCCCCGCGTTGACCGCAGGCTCGGCCGTCGCCACTGACCCGCGCGTCTCCCCCGGCAACGCGCAGCGACCCGGGATGCAGCCCTCAGCCTGGGCGGCCGCGCGGGAGGCGGCGAACCGTGACGTGCTGGCCGCCGACCTCCGGTGCAGCCTCTTCGCTTCGGCCCTGCAGAGCTACAAGCGCGACTCGGTGCTGCGGCCCTTCCCCGCGTCCTACGCTCGCCACGACTGTAAGGACTTTGAGGCCCTGGTGAGTGTGCTTTGTTCCGGCGGGCACTGCCCACTGCGTCCTGGACCAAGTGGCCCTTGGAACCCTAGGCAGAGGCGGTTCCACCCGTGTTAGCCACCAGACTTTCCATTCCCAGCCGGGCCTTGGGGAAGGTTTCCATGAGCTAAGAACGCTCCTAACACCCTCATGTCAACACTCACTCCCAGGGCACTTGGTGGCTGCTTCTTGCGTCAATGACGAGTGCCTACCAGGAGTGAAATGAGGAATTTAATAGTTGCATGGTCTTTCACAAAATATTCTAGCGTGGCTAGCAATAGGGTGTTGATCTGAATCAGCAGTTCTGCTTAGTTAGGAAGTTATCCATCCCTTTGCAAATAATTAGACAGCAAAAGTCACCAAAGCCACCCAGACCTCGATCTTCATACAAGGCAATACATGGGCAGTATTTTTATAAACTGTAACAGACATTACACATTTGAGCTGTTCTCTGATGATTCACAGTGCACTTTCTTGCAGAGTTCACCTCAGGGTCAGCATTCCAGATATCAGTTATCTTTGTAATCCAAATGTTTGGATTACCTAGAAAAATATAACTTGCCAAAATTGATTCAGTAAAAAATAGAAAATCGAAATAGCCTATGATCATTAAAGACATTGAATTAGTAAAATATTCTCCCTCAAACTGCGAGCCTAGCTGGCTTCATTGGGGAGTTCTACCAATCACTGAGAGAATAAGTAATTCCAATTTTACACAAATTCTTCCAGAGTATTGAAAAAGAGGCTACCGTAACTGTGATACTAAATCTGATAAGGGTGATACAAGACAAGAAAATTATAGGCCAATGTCACTCACGAGTATAAATGCAAAAATTCTCTACAAGGTATTAGGATCCCGAATCCAGCAATGTATAAAAAAGGGTAATTCCTGCTCCCTGGCCTTTTGGCTAAGATCAAATGTAGTATCTGTTCTTAGCAGTTTAATATCTGAAATAAAACTTAAAAAAAGTAATTCCTTATGACCAGGTTGGATTTATCCCAGGAATGCAAAATTAGTTCAACATTAGTCAATTAATGTAATGACCCGCATCGACAGATTAGAGGAAATATTTAGAATCAACAGATGTTTAGCATTATCTCTGATGAGGTCATCAGTGTTTGGTTCCTTTTTTGCTATCATTCCTAAGAGGTTGAGGGACAAACAAAGGCTGAGCCTCCTGGCCCCACCTGATTCTTGTAGCCCAGCATAACGGTGTGTTGAGGGCGCCTCAGGCCTTGCACAGGCGTTTCAGGGTACAGGAAGTGGGAGGCTGGAGAAAGAGGCACGCTGACTGACCTCCCTTACAGTTTGTTCTTGCAAGTTCCGATACTCAATTTTCTGAATTTTCTGATATTAGGGCCATGGGAATAAAAGTTCCTTCAGTTTTGGCAACATATTTATGGAGCTCCTGCTTTGGGTCAGGTGTGAGGATGCAGAATTAAAGACCCATGAAGAGGTTAACAGTGTGTTTCACTGTACTGCGGGGTAAGCCCCATACAATGTGGAAGCTCAGAGCAAGGACCCCAGCTCTAGGCAGTAGCCTGGCTCAGGGAACACCAGCCAGGGGCGGTGGCTGATGCCGTGCTGAGTCTTGAGGAATATGGAGGTTTTCAAGGAGCAGAGAAGAGGAAAGGAGTATTCCAGAGTAGCAGGATGGGCAGAAAGCCAGGAGGTGTGAGCTTACAGAGGACAAGTGTGGTTGTTGTGGGGAGGACAGAGTTGCACATGTCCTGCCTAGATGTGTAGATTTTTATCCTGGGGCAGGGGAGGGCATTGGTGAGATCCAGAATGCATTTCTGAAAGACCCCTTTGGTGGCCAGGTGAGAGAGATCTGTTCAGGAGTAGATGGAGGAGGAGAGATTGGGGTCAGAGGGACCAAACTCACGAGAGGTGGTGCCCTACAATGCAATTAATTAATTTTTTATCAAGAAATACACCTCCAGGTGGACTGGAATGCTCAACCTATTCCTTCTGGAACGACTTGGCAAATGGAATCAGGCTTGCGTGTTTGATGAATATGGGATAAATGCAAAGGAAGCTGTGGAACTGTTTTGATTTGTTCATGCTTTTTAAATTTTATTTTTAGTGATGCAAATAATGTTTGAATATATTCAACATTATGTAAAATTCAAATGATACCAGGAAAGTGAAAGTGCCCCTGATAGAGCTCACCCTATTCCACATCCCTCCCTAAAGGTAGCAGTTGCTGTGTTTGGGTCTTATACTTCCCCCATACCTATAATCCCTTAGGAGAGCATCAGCAACTCAGGTAGCCCCCAAAAGCCACCCCTTCTACAGGGCCAGACTGTCCTGCCCCTGGGGCCTTTTGTACCAGTCCCAGACAGTTACCCTTTTTCTCAGGGCCACTGGAGAAACATGGACAGATTCCTACCATCCACTTGTCTTACTATATTCTTTATTAGGCAACATTGTTGGGCAAAATAACCCCAGCTACACAGATCCTGGGCTGTCTGTAGGCATGGCTTTCATCAGCAGTTTCCTAGGAAAAGGCTGCTTACCAGGCGGGGCCTGGCACTATCTCTGGGGCAGGCACACATTCTTAGATAAACACACTTTAGGTTTCATTTTGCCAAGTCACATGCATTACTGAAATGATGCAGAGAACTTGGCATCTGGACCTGTATCTGCCTCAAAGTCCAACTTTTAAAGAAAAAAGAATCGGGTCTGAAGTTGACCGTCTGGATCATTTTGTGGTTACCTGAAGAAAGTATGGAGCTGTTAAAAGGTCTCTCACTTTCATTGGTTTAGCTATTAATAAAAACACTTGGAAGTAATATGAAACAGTTTACCATTTTCAGCCATTTTTAATTAATTTTCTCCACACTATGAGGTGGTATTACACACCTATCACACATGTGTTGCAGTTTCCAAAAATTAGAGCTCTGACTTGAATTACTTTATTGATTGTTGCTTTCCTGAGAATGCCCCCTACTCAACCAAGCTCTGGGCTTCAGACAGGGCCTGGCATTATCTTGTCACTGTCCCCGAAGTCCCAGATTATCTCTTAAGCGTCTCGCTTTTCAGTTTTACACTGGGAGCTCTTTGTATTCCCAGCACCTGGCCTGGGAGGGACTTGCTGAATATTGGAGGAATCAGATTGGGTATGTGCTGATTGCCCAGGCTGGGGGGTTCTGACTTTGTTCCTTGGGAAAAGGGTTGGGTAAGCCTTATCAGGTCAGAGAATCTGGAGCATTCTTGGGATTCCCTGTTGCCCTTGACCCCCAAGCTTCAGGTTTGTCACTTGACACAGAATCTCGTCATTGACCTCACAGCTGTAAAGTTTTTTGCTTTGTTTTTCCCCTAGAAAATACCATGTTCTGGTTCTCCATTAGCCTGCAGCTCCTTCCTGGGAGTGGGAGGCAGGTGGGAATGGCTCCTTTGTGTTAACTCCAGGCCCTCTCAAAGTGTGGCCGAGGACCAGCAGCGTCAGCATCACCTGGTGCTTGTTGGAAAAGCAGCATGTCAGGCCCCACCCCAGACCTACCAATCGGGATCTGCATTTTAACAAGATCCTGGGGGATTTGTGTGCTTAGTGAAGTCTGAAAAGCACTGCATTTAGCCTTCCCTGTTCCTGTTCTGGGGCCCTAATTGCTCTCATCGGGTCTCCTGGTCCTGGAGGAGTAAGCATCCTTCCCGTTTTTTCCTTTTCTTTCTGGTATTTGGCTTGAACTGTCTAGACAATATGACTCCCCAGTGTCTGGGTTAAAACATGTATTAGCGCCTCTCTCCTGACCTTTCCCGATGCCTCCCCTCTCTTCATCCAGGCAAACTCACCCTCATCCTTTAAGATGCAAGGAAACCTTACTGTGCCTCCACCCCCTGGCGGCTAGGAGTCCTTCCTCTGAGTTCCTTCACAATTTTTTTATTTGCTCTTATAAATAATGCTCTGATAAACTTCTTTCCACATTAATCATTGTTTATATCTCTTGTTATTTTCTTGTCCTGCTAATTTCTTTCCGTTTTTAGTAGAGACGGGGGTCTGGCTCTTGCTCAGGCTGGTCTCGAACTCCTGACCTCGAGCGATCCTCCCGCCCAGGCCTCCCAGAGTGCTGGGATTACAGGCGTCAGTCAGCCACCGCGCCCGGCCTATCTCTTGTTATTTTCTTCAGGTAAATTCTGAGAGGTGAAATCACTGGTTCAAAGGCTAACAAACCTTTCTAAGGAAGGCTTTTGATGCTTATTTCCAGATTGGAAATTGGATATTGACATTTATGGGAGAGCATTCTTTACGATGTTCTCGACCTTGGCTTGAATTGAAATCACCTGCGAAACTTAAAAAAAATACTAATTTTTGGGCCCCATCCTTAGAGATTCTGATTTAATTGGTTTAAGGTGCAGCCTGGGTATTGGGATTTTTTTGTTTGTTTGCAGAGAATATGCAGCTTTTTTATTTTCCTATTAACTGATTGGATCATTTTCATGAGTACCTACCTGCTGGGTAGTAAGGAATGATAACAGATTTAGTCTAGTCTAATAAAAGTGCCCATTTAGATCCATACTTGATATCTCAAGGTAAGATTTTCAGTCCCTCAGATTACTCTTTTATTTCCCTGCTGCTCTCAAAGATGGCATCTGAAGAGTGGAGGGAAATGTACACAGCTCTGAAAAGATATGGATATAGACATAGATACGTGTAATAAGATGTTACTGTCGGCGGGTAGGTGTGTGGCTAGAAAGATGTCTCAGCCTATGGGATGGGTATGTGGAGGATGGAGGGATAGGGTCCATCCTTCCAGGACCAACTACTTCCTCCTTTCCAGCCATCCCAGAAATTCAGGCCTTTTCTCAGTAGATTGGTGAACAGTAGAGAGGGGCATTAGATTGATAATAGAGCACCTAACACACCACATTAATAGCACTTACTACTTGCCTGGCCCTGTCCTGAGCTGTTTGTACGTGTCACTCATGTAACCTTCCAAACAACTCAGTGTTGCGGGCTCTGTTGTTATCCCTGTGGTCATCAGCCAGTTACTAGATGTGCTGGTGTCATACCACTCTATTGCACCCAGCCGATGCCAGCGTGGGGAACCAGTACTTTAAGGGCCCCCATGATGACTCCTTTTGTAAAGTACACTCTGACCCCCAGTCAGTTTTAGAAAATGTGGACTTTGATACTAGGTTTGTGCAAAGCAAAGTGTACCTGCATGTAACTGTGGTGTCCACCTCTTCAACCTTCGTCTTGGCAGCCCACCAGCTCCGCCCACCCCAGTGTTCCAGGTGTCACTCTGGTCCCAGAGGCTGGTGACTTTGGGTGGACCTTTGGTTCATTTCCTTCTTAGCCCCTTCACCCACATCTAGTAACTATGACCTCTGGCGCTTTCCTAGACAAGTATATTTTCCAGATGTTTGTTTTTTCCTTCTACCACACCCTTCTAGGATATCATTGCCTAACGTCTAAACCTGAGTGTCTCTAACTTTTCCTGGTGGTAAGAATCACCTGTGGCAGCATCACTAAACAAGATTCCTGAGCTACCTCCTCCCCAGGAGCTTGTGATCTGAGTGGTTGCAAAGTGCCTCCCCGGCTGCCCTGTCACCTCCTGCTTATGGTAAGGAGGTTGAGTTGCCTCCTCCTAGCTCATTGGTCCCCTCCTCTGTGAGCCTGTCGCTCAAAAACTACCTCTTGGCCGGGCGCACTGGCTCACGCCTGTAATCCTAACACTCTGGGAGGCCGAGGCGGGTGGATCGCTCAAGGTCAGGAGTTCGAGACCAGCCTGAGCAAGAGAGAGACCCTGACTCTACTAAAAATAGAAAGAAATTAGCTGGACAACTAAAAAAATATATATATATATAAAAAATTAGCCGGGCATGGTGGCGCATGCCTGTAGTCCCAGCTACTTGGGAGGCTGAGGCAGTAGGATCGCTTGAGCCCAGGAGTTTGAGGTTGCTGTGAGCTAGGCTGAAGCCATGGCACTCTAGCCCGGGCAACAGAGTGAGACTCTGTCTCAAAAAAAAAAAAAAAACCAGAAAAAAACAAAAAACTACCTCTTCCCTGAGAGACTTCCATTCTCAAACCCCAGGTGCTGTCGGCTCTGCCCACCACTCAGGCATGCCCCGGACGCCCCAACTGTCTCCCTGGCTGTATCCTTCCTAATTCCCCATAGCAGAGGCCGCACAGGTGTGGTCTGTGGGCTGACAGGTTTTGTTTGTCCTCTGGCTTTTTAGAAATTGGGAAATTAAAGAAATACAGCTTGCTGCTTTCTTTTTCAAGCAAAAAAAAAGCATCCGAGGCCCCAGCCTTGGTGGAGGTTGCCCTTGGGCAGGAACCTACTGGAGTCAGGGATTGGCTGGGCCCTTTTTGAGGCCGAGGTCAGTGTCTCCAGTTCAAC
>RJWJ010035927.1:0-16384 GCA_004363605.1 Indri indri
TATTTTCCAAAACCAAACATAATTAGAAGAGTGACATTTTTGACATTTTGCAAATCTTTTTAGTGTCCAGCTTACTGGAAGCCAGTTGTTTCTCCTGTGGTTTCTGCATTCAATCTGTCATGATATCACTGTAGCTTCTGGAAATCTCCACTGTTTACTCCTGAGGGAGAGAAAATGAAAGAGGCAAATAACACCTTAATATATTAGGACAATAGTTATGACTTTGGGATCCCGTGAAAGGCTCTCGGAGACTTCCCAGAAGTCCCCAGACTGCAGTAAAAACACCTGGCTGGTTTTGGAATTTTGGCCTTGCTCTGCTTTGTCTTGCATTGTTTGCTTTTCATTTTTAATTCATTTTCCGCCGAGCATCTCTGCTTTGTGCTTATTGTTCTAGATAAAGATCGCAAATGTTTTAGATGTCAAGCAATAAAATAGATAACTCTATACACCAAACAAAATGGGGGCATTGAAAAATTTTTTTTCTTATTCCAATTCAGTATCTTCCCAACTACACATAAAATCAGAAAATTGTGCATGCCCATAATATTATATACCCAAACACAATCATTATTACTGTCTGTGCATGTATAAAACCGACCATATACTGGGGCAAGAGGGGTCCCTGCCTATGGTAGGCAGAATAATGCCCCTAATTCTAACATGTCCGCATTCTAATTTCAGGTCTAATTTCAGGTCTGGAACCTGTGAATATGTTACTTTGCACAGAAAAGGGAATTTGCAGATGAGATTAGGTTAAGAGTATTGAAACGGGGAGAGTATCCGGGATTATCCAGGCAGGGCTGATTTAGTCAGAAGGGGACCCTTCCCACCTGGGGTCAGAGGGTAATGTGACTATGGAAGAATGGTCAGAGAAAGGTAGTGATGCTGGCTTTGAAGATAGAGGAAGGGGCCACAAGCCAGGGGTTTGCATTTTGAATGCAACGGCCACACAGTACACTCAACAGTACCTAGCGCCCCACTGACTAGGACAGTGAAGTCATCATTGTTCACGTATGCGAATCCCAGTCCGCTCTTCTTGGCTGCCAGGTTACATCAATGTCGCGCAAACTGTTCTCCTTATATTAACAATGGTTGTATACCTTCCAGACAGACCCCGTAGAGCCTCACTAACCGATGACCTGAGACCATTGTCTGTCATCCTTAAGAAAAGTTACATCAAGGTCTGGGTGTCCCCAGAAGATGCCCATTACTCTATTCCTAGGAAAAGGAAAATGCACATTGACACCTCATAAGTTCTTGCTCAAAATCTGTTTAGAGAATGCTGGCTTGTTTTTTTTTTTTTACAAGGTTTTAGTAGAGGACTTAACAAAATTTCTCCTTAAATAAAATCAGAGAATAATTATCGTATTTCACTGCAGGCAGACATTTTCTGCCTGGGGAAAGTAACAATAGGAAATCCACTTTCTTCCTGACTGTAGCCCTGTGGAAAAGCCATTTGTTTTATCCCACAGAGCTTGGCCATGGGCCATAAGCAAGATATGACTTCCTGCTAGCTCAGGGCCCAGGACTTTTCCAAATTTCTAAGAACATCACTTTCAGCACAAGGCTGGAAACAGCACAGGTAAGAGCTGAATGTTACCTTGCTATGGATTTGATGGGAAAGAAAGGCACAACCAGTACCTGCACTGATATCCTGAAGTTTCTAATTTTTACAATTAAAAAAAAATCAAAGTCCTGGCTTACCAAGTGAGGGGAGCCATCTCTACTTTTGGTGGATGCTGAGACATCAGAGAGGTACCACTTCCCCATCTGAGGTCCTGGACAAGGAGACCAGCCTGTCACAATGAACCACATGTGTTCCATCACCACCCTCTGACTGGCAGGCTCAGACCTCTGCCAAGACCCGTTGGCACTTGGCTGAGCCTCCCCTGCAGCATAAGGACCTCTGCTCCTCAGACATCTGGTCTAAAGACCCTCTGGGTGCAGCTTCCCCAGAACAGGAAGTCCCTCTGCCACTGGATCATGGCACCTCACCTTCCCTCTCTGCCACACTAGCACACTCTCTCTGTCTCTGTCTCTCTCTCTCTCTCTCTCTCTCTCGGCAGAAAGGACAGCTACAGAAACAAGCAGAGTCATTTCATCCTCTGGGAGCATGCTCCATTCAGAACCTTTTCTTAAATACCCTATCTGTGCCAGGTGTTGTGTTCAGACCTAGGGAAACACAGGTGACTAAATCACTATCTCCATCATAGACTCACTGGATTGTAAGAGGACTGACTTCAATAAACTTTACAGAGCACCTGCTATGATCCAGGCATTCGGCATATGGAGGTTAAGCACACATTTCTCTGCCCTTAAGGAACCCTAAATCAATGCATTCAGGGAATTGTCATGGCAACCATCACAGGGATAGAAGAGCTGCCAGGGGACCCAGAAGGGAGTGACTGACCAATCCAGCTGGGAGAATGAGGAGTCAGCAGAGGTACCGCAAAGAGCTTGAAAGTATGTATTCAAGATGAATTAACTCCCACTAGATTGGGGGAAAGTTTATTGTACACCATTTGGAGGTTGGTCTCAGGAAGTGAGGGCTCTCTCATCCACTCCTGGTGGGAGCGTAACCTGGGGCCATTTTCAAAGGTGGAGATTTGATGCAACCACCAAAATAAAGGCTGCAGGTATCCCTTGACCGTGCATTCCACCTGGGAGGAATTTATCTATGGATTTACTTGCAAAATTTTCCCAGATAAACATACAATGATGTTCACTGCGGCCTTGTACTTGACAGTAAAAATACAGGAAATGACTCAACTGTTCATCCACAGGGACCAAATTAAATAAAGTAGGTACCTCTCTGTGCTCGGATGCTCTGTAGCCTTTAAAGAGTGAAGCAGATTCGTATGTTGCTATGAAAAAATAACCAAGATATATAATTAAGTGCCCAAAGCCAGATGCAAAACTCTGTAAAAGTTATAATCTCATTTCTCTGGGTGATTTTAGTGTGGGAGGGGGTGGATATGCTGGTCTATGCATATAAATTAAGTGGGTGGAGGGAAGAATCCCAAGAAACTATTGATAGTGGTTCCTTGTGTGGAAAGCTATGGGAAAGAGGAGAAAATCCTTTCCATTTTTTATTTTGTATCTTTTGGTCTGCTGGAATTGTCTAACTGTGTGTTATGGGCTGAACTGTGTTCCCCAAAGCTTCCTATGTTGAAGTCCTAAGAAAGTGATCGCATTTAGTGACAGGGCCTTTGAAGAGGTAAATAACTAAAATGAGGGCATTAGGGTGGGCCTTCATCCAGTATGACTGATGGCCTTCTAAGAAGAGGAGATCAGGACACGGATACACCGGTGGCAAGACCATGTGAGGACCCAGGGAGAAGAGGCCACCAGCAAGCCAAGGACAAGGGCAGAAGAGCAGGTTTCAGGTGACAGATCACTCAACCTCCCCCAAGGAAGGCCTCACTCTGTCCAAGCTCTAATTCCTAAGGACCTCTGGTCATCAGTGAAGATGCTCCTACCACAAACTCCCTCTGGCTGGAAGCCACCTAGGGCCTGCATACAATTTTCTAAGTGTTAGAGGTGATGGAGTGAATAAAAAAAACATTGAGTTTCTCTTTACCTCTTTCCCCAGAGGCTGTTGGGCTTGGTTTAGGTTTCACAGGAAAGAAATGAGGACTTAGAAATCATGACAACCTCTGAATAAACTAAACTAACTGTCGTTAAGGCATGAAAGTCATAATCATGCAGTTCCACACCCTAACAAGTCAAGGAGTTTATGGTGTCTAAGGATCCTGAGTCCTTTGTGAGATAAAGAATTTGAAGAGCAGGTTAACTATTCTGCTGCACTGGGGAGAGATTCAGCACATTAACCCCTTCGTGACTGCAGCTTGTGGGGTTTCACAGCTCAAGTATTTTCGGCAACCCCAAAATTAGGGTGATCAGCTCATCCTGGTTTACTCAGGACTTAATCAGTTTTAGGCATGTCCTGGGATCCCCCATCCCCCCAGTCCTGGGCAGACAGGGGCTATTGGTCACTCTACCAGAAATCCTCTTCCGTAAACTCTGTGCTGTTGAGCAAATGTGTTTAAGTGTAGTGATGGCCTCAGCAGAACCGTTGAAAGAGGAATTAGGAGAAGGAATTTGGAACTTTCTGAGAACCTCTTCACACCACTCTCTTCCCTAATCCATTCAACAACACTAATCTCATCAACAGAAGTTTAGAGAAGAGAAGTTGCTGGCCCAAGGTCACACGGCTAGTGAGGTGATGGGCAGGAACGTGAACCCAGGTCTGTCTGGTTTCAAAATCCGTTCTTAAAAATGACACTGTGACCTAACCCAGAGCCCAGCATTTAGTAGGACTTCAGTGCATAGTTTCTAAGTGAGTCTAAATTAACACATGTAGAAATCAGATGACTTGCCCATGGTCACAAAGCTTGTTCATAGCAAGGCTGAGAATAGAACCCAGACTTCGGGCCCCATAACCAAGGCTCAGTAACTAGAATGCAAGGAAGTCTCACTAGTTACCTAAACACCACACCCAATTTGCTGAGGGGAAGAATAGATCTGCATTTGAAATTAATCACTCAGAAATACTTTGTTGAAGGTATACCTGAGGCAAAGACACAAATAGCTCTAGGTTACTAAACTTCAAAACTTGCAACCAGGGCAGGCCCAAGATTCTTTCTGGACAAACTCTTAATTAGGCAACTCTGGTAAAAAAAAACCAAAACAACAACAAAAAAAACACCTGATACTCATGATATTTGGGTAAATAAAACAAATCAACAAAAAGCAGAAAAAAATAATCAGAATCAGAGAACCTCCCTTGCAGGGAAATAGTCTATGGAGTAAACTCTCCTTAAATGAGCAATGATATGGTGTTTTGTTACATCAGGAAACTACCAGCTGGAGCTACTCTCTCAGTTTTAGTGGCATTTCACTTAACTCCAACAGCATTACTGATGAGCCTTGCTTCAGGTAAAATTCAGTAACATGCCAATCATTCACAAGTCGCTAACCTGATAAGTTATCTATTCAGTGTAGACACGAGGTTAAGAAATCAGGCTACACATCTAGTTTCAAATTCCAGCTCCATTGTTTTCCAGCCATGGATCTTGGGACACTTAATTTCTCTAAATTTTGTTTGCCCCATCTGTAGATAAGGATAGTAAAGAATCAGTAAAGATATCGGACTCTTAATTATACTAATAAAAACTAGAAGGAAGACAAATCTGTCTTGGACCATCTAAACAGTTATTATTTGGGCTGGGTGTGGCTGCTCACAACTGTAAATCCCAGTACTTTGCCAAGGCAGGAGGATCCCTTGAGGCCAGGAGTTCTAGACTAGCATGGGCAAGATAGTGAGATTCCCTTTCCTCAAAACTAAAAAAAAATTATCTGGGAATGGTGGCACACACCTGTAGTCCCAGCTACTCAGGAGGCTGAGGTAGCAGGATTGCTTGAGCCCAGGAGTTCAAGGTTGTAGTGAGCTAAGATCGTGCCACTGTACTCTAGCCTGGGTGACCGAGTGAGACCCTGTATTTAAAAAAAAAAAAAAAAAAAAAAGTTATGTTTTGGACACTAAAGCTCATATATTCTACTAAAAGGTGAGTGTGTACTTGGGGCCTTCACTATGAGCTTAAATATTCTTATTTTGGTTTCCTAATCTATGGGCTGTCATGGCCCTTTTGAATTAACTTCACATAAGAAAGCAGAGATGCGTAATCTACTTTCAAATAAATTTTTCAAAAGGGTCCAAATTTCATGAATTAGATCTTTATGTTCCTCAACCTGTGTTACAGACACCTTGCTTGATGAAGGCCATGGGGATGTATGGAAAGAGTGTACATAGGCTTTGGAAAGCCCATACTCATGTTAATTCTGTCTGTTTTAGGACCTGTCGAATTGTCACCTCTCTGTCCTGGCCTTCACTGTTAATCCCAGTGAAGCAGAAGTCTCAAGACATCAAAAGATTAAGACTAGTCAGAGACCCTTCCTGCCCATCCAAGACAAAGTTAAGCGACGTTCAGATTATCACCCACCTTTACACAAGGTAAGTGTTTTAAAATGTAAGTTTTATTATTATGCAGGTATGGTGAGGCCAACAGACCAGGAGATGACTGCCATTGAAATGGTTTGTTACTCATGGTCCCCAAAAGGAGAGGGCAGGCCGCGGAGGGATCTCCCAAGTTCCAGTGGGAAGTCTCATCACCAGTGCAGCCCCTCATGGCCCCTCCGGAAAGACACATAAGCAGAGTAAGAAACACAGGAGTTTTGTCATCAGACCTGGTTCAAGTACCAGCTTTGCTGTGTACCAAGGAGTCTCAGTTTCCCCATCTATAAAATGGCAACAACAACAAAATCTGTCTCACGAGTTTATGGGAAGGGTGAAATGAGCTAGGAGGGAAAGCCCTGGCAGGCATGCAGCAGAGACATGGTTAGGAAACTTTGCTTCTTTCCCGCAGTCTAGCTCCCCTCCTAACTCCCACTCCCCTGGGATTGGCCACACCCACTCTTGCCTCTGAGCTCTTGATCATGCTGTTGCCTCTGATTATAAATCTTCTGCGGCGCCTCCTCTCACCCCACTCAAAGCCAGCTGTAATTTCGGTTTTTCAGATGAACCACATAGCCTAGAAATTCAGAAAAAGTTAGGTGTGTCATGAATACATGAAATATATGTACATACTAGTCTATTTTAGTATTAAGCTAGTTTGTACTAAATGTTAGCCTCATATTTAGTACATACTAGCCTCCTCCAGTATGCCTGAACTTCTCCCCAACCTTGGGGCTCTGCCAGTACCTGACATTTGTTAGCCACAGGGGATTTAACTGTTGTACCAGTAAGTGGCTTATCTCCCTAGTTACACTACTAGATATACCATGCAGGCATTGACCAGTCTCTTGCATTCCTCCTTGGGTTTGGCCCAGCCCCAGCTCTGTCTGTCATTGAGTGAATGGCTCTAGTCAGGCTCTGGGCACTTGTCTCTTCATATCACTGTGCCTAATTCCTCCCTTGTACACATGGGGGATCACTGTATGCACTCCAGAGATTCTCCTTCTCAGCAACGCTAGCTGAGTAAATTAAACTGTGCCGAGTCTACGAGCCGGAAGTGACCCGCCAGAACCGTTTGGGTTTCCCCATCACCTCTATGGACCAGCCATTGCACCCAGTGCCTTGCATTTTCTCTAGTTGTCAGAAGGGCCCCAGGACACTGGATGTTTATAGCTGAAGAATGCAGACTTTGGATGGATGCATGCTTAATTGGCAATAGTTGGTTGAGAATGATTTCTTACTGATAACCAAATATTTATGCTCCAGGCACTGTGCCAGGGATCCAGAGAGATGCATAAGGCAGACATGGCCCCCAGCTTACTTCAGGGAGTTCACAGCCCAGAGGAAGAGTGAGACATTCAATGCTCAGTCCCCCAACCCTCTTCCTCCCAATGGCGTATTCTTGTAGCAGAACCACCATCGTCATTGTGGTTACCTCTAATTCAGCACCGTCTATGGATCATCACTGGGTAATTCTATAAACACTGTCTCATTTACTCCTGAAAACATTCTGAGGAAAGGAAACTATTATTATTCACAGATGTTCTCCAAGTGTCTGGAGCAGTGTATGGTACCCTGCAGGGAGTAATTCAAGTTTAATTGAGTGAATTTCCATTTTACAGATGAGTTTGGAGAGAGTTTGCCAGTACCAATGGGAAAAGTGAAGCTGGGCCCCAAGGTGTGAGTGCATTTTGCTTCTCCACCCCACTTCTCAAAAGAAATACCAGTTCTTTGCTTCCCCATTTACCCTCACCCTCTTCCCCAAATTACTATATTCTTTGTTTTGTTTTCCAGCAGGTTTTAAGTCAGCCACCATGCATTGACTTCCCTGTTGATCCAGCCAACTTCCGGCCCAAGATATTCCTACTGCCACATAGGAAGTGTGCGTAATGGAGACCCCAGTCCTCAGAGACCTTGATCAAGTGGAACAGGAACCCCTTACTCTGCTCTCTTTGCAAGTGGCTAAACCCTTAGCTGCTCTGGGAGAGAAATTCAACCAAAAACTTAAAGAAAATGCCTTAGGAAAGAACCTAATCCCTCCAGCCCCCTCCAGATAAAAATCGAGACAGCATAACCATAGCAGCCTCTTAAGCTAAATTTAATGAGCTAATAAAAATCAGTGCTATTCAAAGAGTGCAATGTGCACCATCCGAAAGATGGACACGCTTGAAACTCGGACTTGGCTGGGGGGCAAGGGCAACATACATAACCTAAACATCTGTACCCCCATAATATGCTGAAATTAAAAAAAAAATCAGTGCTATTAAAAAGTCCAATTAATCTAAACATGAAGATTGTTGGTTTCCAATCTCTCTGATTCTAATCCAGCAGCTCTCACCATAGAGGCCTTCATCCAGCCTGATGTGGTTAGAGACTTTACTTTTTGGGTGTGTATCTGGCAAATAAATCTTGAAGATTTCCTTTCTACAGACCATTATCTTGCTGGAGTTGTTGGCAGCTGTACTGGATGAGTTCATGTTTCGAACCTTGCCCATCTCATGCAGGTTGCAGATGTTTGCCAAAGATGCTTCTCTTCTATCTGATCTTACAGTCCTATCTACACTGCTATCACTCACTCATTCATTCACTCCGCAATCATTTATCAGGCATGGCTGTGTGCTAGGCAACATGCTCGGCACGGCAAATATGGAGCTCCCTGCCTCTTAGAGGGGTTTGGGGGATGGATAAATAACTGGGCAATTAGAGCACAGAGGGCACTTGGATCTGCCCCTCCTGGCCCTCCAGGTCTGGGCTCTGTCTATGATCTTCCCTTTTCTAAGTGTCATTAGCTTCTCCTTCTCTACCAGCTCTTCCTCAAAACCTCTTTCATGCCATAAAACTCCTCCGCTGACTGGTGCTCCCATGCAGGTATCACCCTCCTTTCTCATCCAGACTTCCAAACAGAGAAGTCTATGTTCTCAATGCCCACTCCGTCTTCACTGCACACCTCAACTCACAGCAACCCATCCAACTTGGGTCATAACTGCTTTTTCTAAAGTCACCTGTGATTTCCTAAGTTCCAAGCAGCAGACATTCTTTGTCCTTGTTTTACTATTAAACACTGTGTTTAATGCTATCGATCCCTCCAACCTCTGCTCCCCGGAAACTTTCTTCTCCTTGTCTTCTCTTTCTTTGTCTACAGCTGTTGTAGGTTCTTCTTCCTCCTCCCAGTGCTCAGCGCTGCTGCTCTGCAGACAACCTGGCCACTTCTCTGGATGCTGCTTCTTCCTGGGACATTTCATCTACCCACATGGTTTTAACAAGAATTTGCCTACTGACGGCTTTAATATCTAAATCTCCAGACAAAGACCACCCAATACTTGGACATGAATTGAATGTCTGCTAGACACTTACACTTTGATGTCCTATAAACAGCTTAAACTCAACTTGTCCCAAACAAAACTTGTCAGTCATGTTTCTCTAAACCTGTTTGTTGCTCCTTCTGTATTTTTTCTTTTTTGTCTCAGTTGCTGGCATAAAAATTCAGTTGATTGTCCAAATATGAATCCTGGCTTTTGTCTTCACTAAGACCTGCCAATTTCTTCTTCTTTTTTTAAATCAAAGCTTAATCTCCTTTCTTTCCTGTCTGTTATGTCCCTTTTCAACTTCTCATCTCTCACCTGGATAAGCTCCATTTCCTTCCATCTACGCCCTTTTCAGCTCCTCGCCGTCTCCTACCTTGGCTCCCCACTTCCTTTCTCAGGTCCAGCTCGTCTCCCTGGCTCTTCCTTCACTGCCCATGCCCTGTCTACTAAATTGCTGCCAGAGAGGTCTTTATTAAAGTCCATATCAGGCCTGGTGCAATGGCACATGCCTGTAATCCCAGCACTTTGGGAGACCAAGACAGGAGGATCGCTTGAGGCCAGGAGTTCGAGACCAGCCTGGGCAACACAGTGAGACCCCATTTCTACAAAAAATTTTCAAATTAACTGGGCATGGTGGCATGGGCCTGTAGTGCCAGCTACTGACGAGGCTGAGGCAGGAGGATTGCTTGAGCTCAGGAGTTTGAGATTATAGTGAGCTATGATCATGCCACTGCACTGCAGCCTTGGTGAGAGAGTGAGATTCTGTCTCTAAAATAAATTTAAAAAAATAAATGCATAAAAATAAAACAAAATAAAGTCCGTATCTGACTGTGTTGCCTCCCTACCTGAAACCCTGCAATGGAGCCCTGTCACTGACAGGATAAAATATCAACTCCTTAACCTAGAAGTGCTGGGTGTTCTCCACCTGCCTTTCTGGATTCATTTGCCACCTTCCTCTACCTTGTCTGACCTAGAAGACTGACCTCCACCAGCTGGCTCCACTGGGCCTTCTGCCTTCTGGTTGGGTTTGGCCTTCAGGAGGCACCAGAAGGATATCAGAGGGCAGTAGGAAAAGGTAACTGGGATGTTTTTTCTCCTGCCTCTGTCTTGACCCAGCTGCAGTTTCCTCTACCAGAGGCTGCGGCTCTGGTGGTGCGGTTGTGGTGGTGTCACTAGCGTCAAAGCCATAGCACCGCTCTCTCTTGAGCTCTGGCCTCCCCCTTTGCCTCTTCTGCCCCAGGGGAAGTGATGCCTCCTTGGCTTGTATCTGCTAGCCCTGGTGTCTCACCACCCGTTGTTGGTTTCCCTTAACTCTGCCCACATCCTTGTTAATATCCCCTCATTAACCCTCCTGAGCCAGCCTGTGTGTCGCACCTGCTTCCTGGCGGGACTCTCCCTCATGCGCAGGCACGTGAAGCTCACCGCAGCCTGGCCGCTGCCCCATCTCCTCCCTTCCCTCCTTGGGCATTGGGTCTCAGTGGTACCCTCTGCTTCTGCTGGGGCTTCTCTGTAGCAGCCAGGCTTTTCCTCCAAGCCTTTGCCCCGGCCAGCCTTCTGCCAATAGCATCCTTCCCATTGCTCTTTACACTGCCTAAGGTCCATCTGAGGCATTGCCTCTTCCTAGAAAGCTTCTGTCTGCCCCAAGGTAGGTTTAGGGTCTGTCCGCTTCCATTATATTTGACGTATTCTCATTAAATCCCTCCTTTATCTCAGCACTTAGGAGCAAAGAATTTAATGACAGACTGCTTGGGTTCAAACCCTGATCCTGCCTCAATTTCTCCCTCTGAAAACCAAGAGTCCCTGCCTTACAGAATCATCGTGCTTCAATAAATGAAGTCACGTATGCTGAATGCATAACACAGAGCCCGACATAGAGAAACGCTTGGCAACTGCGAGCTTTCAGTTTCTGTCTGTCTCCTAGTCTTGACAAAGACCTCTAGGAAGAAAGGCACCTTTTCTTATCCCCCAAATGCAGTTTAGTACTTAGCATACAGGAGGTGTTCAATCAAAAGGTGTTGAAATAAAGAAAGAATAAAAGATGGGAGGAAAAAGGGAGGGAAGAAAGTAAAGAGAGGGAGAAGGGAAGGAGGGAGGGAGGAAGAGTGTCACACTAGAGGGAATCCCAGGGCTATAGAAGCCAGGAAAAGGAGTCCCTGCTCAGCTAGGAAGGGGGAGAGAGTGGAGGGAGGGAGAAGGAGACCCACAGTTGGCTGGGAGGGCAGTAAAGGGAAGGACGATGGGCAGAGGCAGGGGCCTGAGAGGGCGCAGGGCACTCCGGAAGGGGAGGGAGGTTGGCTCTGCTGGGCAGTGGCATCTAGCAGGGGCATGCAGGTGGGCTGAGGGTGGACTGGCTAGGCAGGCAGGGCCCACGGCACCCCCTGCACCCTGAGCTAAAGTTGGGTCGTATTCTGAAGGTGATGGGCAGCTGCTGAGGGGCTGGGAGCAGGGAATGGCGTGGCGAGATGTACTGACCGCTGTCCTATCTCATTCCTTTGCAGCTTGTGCCAGACGAGCCACACCTGCCCAGCGTAGACCTTTCCTAGCTGTCATCATCCATCACTAGCTGTCATCTCCAACATTTGTCACACTTGTGACCATTAGGAGAACGTGCTTTGGACTAAGACAGACTTAGGTTCTGTATGACCTTGGCCAGGTTATTTGACCTCCTTGTTTTTCTCAGTTTTCTCACCTGAAAAATGGGCACAAGGTACCAGCCCTTCCTGACAGGGATGTTACAAGATGAAGCGAGTAAGGCACCCAGTGCCCCACCAACACTCTCTGCTCCGGCCGATACTGTTTCCACGTCTTCCTGTGCTTTGCTGCTGCAGCACCACCCACACCGGGTGTGGACCACCCGTCCACACTGGAAGATGCCTCGGCTGAATCTGAACAAGCCCAGTCATTTGTCGGAGACCTCAGAAGTCCTTGACAGCCTCTGGAATGTGAAGGGCCTTGGGGAGGTTTTCACTGGAAGCTGTCAAGATTGCTTTAGTTTCTTTTTATCTCTCAAAGTGAAGAAATTTGCACTTAATCTCTACGAACAGATATCTACACAATATCCTCAAAGAGGGGGATCATTTGCTTCCTAGTCTGGGGCCGTTGGCAGCTTTCAGAGCTGACAGAAAGGCACACACAGTGCCTATCTGCCTGCAATACTCCCTCGGTTTAAACTACTCTGAACATCAGTGTTATGTCCAGAATCGGGAAGGCACCCTTGTGTGACAATTCGTCTGAAAGAATTGACTTCATCCTACCTTTTGTAATCTAATTCTGAGAGAACATGGAATTGTGTCCCATTCTTATGGGTTACATTCTCGTTTTATTAAAAATGCCAACTCCAAATATACACTGCCAATCTAAGTTCTTCCTACTGGTCTTTTAAAAATTAGCTCCTTTTTTAATTGCTAAAGGAATTTGAGTTCAAATCATATGAAGTTACTGTTTTGTGAGTGAAAATGATAAAATATTGGTGACTTCATGTGATTCTCCTAATACAAAGCACAGTGAGCAAATTTCAGAAGCACGAAGGGCACGTGGGTCTGTCTGTCTCCTATGCCAACTGCCTGCTTCCTCTCCTCAAAGGCAAGCACTACCACCAGTGATTTGAAAAATATTTTACATACATACTAAGTTATAAACATACGGAAACCCAAAGTGTGCACTGCTTTTTTAACCTTTGTTTTTTTAGCTGCATCTCTTAGAAATCATCCCAACTGACTCGTTCATGATTTTTAACCACTACCTGTGAATATTCATTGCTTGCAGCCTTTTGATACTGTAAACAATGCCAGGATGAACATCTTTACGCACACATCTTTGTTACATGCAAGTATATGGAGTATAAATCTCTGGAAGGGATTGTGATTTTAAGTTTTGAGAGCTGTTGGCAGATTTTCCTCAAAACGGGTTGCCCTAATTAGCATTCTGCCCAGCAGTGTGTCTTCTCCCTCTGCAGTCTGCACTCATGCCTTCCCTCAGGACTTGAAGGTGTATCTGGGTCCAGGTAGCTCCTACTCATGAACGAAGCTGATCTAAAGCGGCAATGCTCAGAGCCATCTTCACTGGCCTGTCAGCTCTCAGATCCGTCTCCACCTTCCCCCGGCTGCTTTGCATGGGGGTGTGGGGTGGGAAGCCGGAAGCAAGCCCATTTCCCGGGCTTCCATGCCCCCTGGCTTCTGGTTGGGTTTGGCCAGTGGGAGGAGAGGGGGAGGAGAAGCCACAGCATTGCTTCTCTGTGTTTCTGGTGCCATTTTCAGCAGCAACTATGACTCTAGAGCCCCTTGGGTGGTCCTTCCCTCCAGGGTCCCAGGGGCAGCAGCCCTGCCAGTGTTCAGTGGCTCCAGCGGGGGCCCTGGCCCCTGGGCTCTGGGGACTCTGCCTCCTGCCTCCACCTCTCCAACGCTAGGGCTTGTCACGTGAAGCTTGTGGCTGTTGGATAGCACCGTTGTGCCTCAGTGGCCCTTTCAGCTTCTCAGTATCTTTGTAACTGGTTACCCATTTTTAATCACCTCTATTGAACTGTCTGTTTCAGCTTTGTTTGATCCACCTGCCCCACCCGCACTTTACCTGGACACCAAACCAATATACCCGGGGTTGACAAGAGCGTGGAGAAAGGGCCACGTTCTTACACTGTTGTTGGGAATGGAAATTGCAGCAAAATCTTTTGGGGGGCAGTTTGGCAATATGTACCAAGATTTTCAAACACGAGCATACTCTTGCCTAACCTTTTAGAGACACATGTTGAAATACTTATGAATGAAAGGATACAAAGTCTAGGATTTGTTTCAAAACAATCCAGGGAGTGGGGCAAAGTGGGATCTCCCGTAGACGCAATGAGATTGGCCATGAGTTGACAGTCGTTTTACACTTGTCTCTTTACTTGTAAGTGTTTGACTTTTTCAATAATAAAAACTGTTTTCCAAAAGCAAAATCTTGGACCTTGCAGTCTGCCTTCTAGGAATTTCTCCTAAAGAAAAAAAATAATGAATGTTAAAAAAAAGAAAAAAAGATTTCCCTTTAAGGATGGCTTTTAACAGCATTATTTATAATAACGAACAATTGGCAACAATCTAACTTTCCAACAAGAGGATGTTCCTATTATAATTTACAATATACCCACATACTGAACATTACTCAGACTTAGAAAGGTGCTGCAGCAACAAACATATTGACAAAGATGTTCATGATTATTTTGGGTTTATGGTATTTTACAAAAACATGCAATATTATGATCTAATTAAAAATATTTTTATAGGTGTCTCGAGGAGGGTTTGCACCAAGTATAAACACTGTTTTCTTCGGACGGATGGGGTTATGCTCTTTCTTCCTTTGACTTGTTTGTGCTCTCTGGTTGGTTCGTTGTTGTTCTTGTTGCTATGTGCATGTATTACTTTCGAATTCTAAAAAATGAATAGCATATTCTTTCTTCTTCCCTCACTTCCTTCTTTGAAAGCCTCTTTAAACAGACACTGCTCCTGGTCGAAGGGGTACACACATTATGGTAGTGGGGTGAGGGGTCCCACCTTGGCTTGTTTTTAGCAAATGTCAGCTATCTTTGCCAGTCAGGGCTTGGGAGAAAATGGTATAGGTTGAGGACTGAGGAAGAAAAGAAAACAGGGAATGCTACGGGAGACGGAGTGTCCACAAAGTCTTCACGCTTTGTCAATGTCATGTTCAAGAGTGCAGAGGTGAGGACCTGCAGTTGACACGGGAGACATTGCCTGGCATGGCCCCTTCACATGCCTGGGCTGTCCTGGCCTTGTCGTCTCCCACATGTTCTCTGTCTATTGGGCTATTTGGTCCTCCCTCCAGGCATCTGCCTCAGGTTTGCCTTTTGATTTGACACTTGACACCTGCCCTTCAGTGCATTAACGTGTCTTGTTTTGGGTGATGCTCTTTCTCAACATTTGCCAGTCTACCTGCTGACCCATTTTTGGCAACGTGGTCTAACAATAGGGATCGATAACCAGGCTCTGTGCTGTGCCCCAGAAATGTCTAAGGGAGCTTCATAAACACCATCATATTGAATCCTCCCAATGCTCTGCGTTGATGACAATATTCCCCCAGTGTCCAGACAAGAAGGCTAAGAGAATCAGAGGAATGAAATGACTGCCCAAAGTCTTCCCAGGCTGTGGGAGGCAGAAGCAGTTTCCAAGCCAGGTCCCTGCCCTTTCCACTGCATGGTGCTACCTCTCCAGAAGGTGTCTCCATGTCTGGATGAGTGCTTGAGAGCATGGCTGCCTGGGGAGAGTCCAGGCTCTGCCTGTTAGGAACTCTGTGACCCTGGCAAATGACGAAACTCCCTGCACCCCTGGTCCCTTATCTCTAGGAGTCTTGACAATAGGATAATCGTGAGGCTGAAGCGAGCCAATGCAGAGAAGGCACTTGGAACTGTGCCTGGCGCAGTGTACCCCCACCTTGGCTGCCCATTGGGATCACCTGGGGTGCTCTCAACATCCCTGAGCTGCCCACCCCCGTGACTCTGATATGACTGCTCTGGGGTGCAGCCTGAGCACTGGAATTTTCTGAAGCACCCCAGGAGATTCTAACCTGCAACCAGGGCTGGGACCCACTGCCCCTAGCATGCAAGAAGTGCCTAATAAATGCCAGCTATGACTGGTTTGCCCTGTCTGGCCATCATACCTGCTTCTGCTCTGGAACCATGGCCCCCTCCCCGTCCTCTGCCCTGCCTGGTTTTGCAGAGTCCAGGGCTTCTGCCTCCAGCTGTTCCAACAACATTGACATATATTCTGGGATGGCTTATCTGGGTCCTTGGACTTCAGCTCTTGCCAAACTACAGCCAGTACTGAGGCTGCCAGTACTTGGCTTAGAGTAGACCCCAAGCCCAGTTCCAGGAAAGACAATTCCAGAGCACTTATGTTGGTGGGAGTGAGTGCAGAAGGAAGTGGCACCTTCAGGCTTAAAGTGCCCTAGATGCTTGGGGACCCTCCTGTGGGGAGAGCATCACTCTGCTTGGCTGATCTCAATGGGAGGCTGCCACTTGACTCTGGAAGTCAGTTCTGAAAACATACAGTGGCCATAGTGTCACCACTGAGTCACTCAGGAC
>RJWJ010035928.1:0-16364 GCA_004363605.1 Indri indri
TCTTGCTGCCAGGTGCTCTGGCCCACAAGGCAGTCTGAAGCCAGGACGGTACTTACTGACACAGGCCATCAGGTCATGAAAGATGTCCTTGGGGAAGAGGGGGTGTTCCAGTCCCCGGAAATAAAGTTTCAGGACACCAGCTATAGAGTCCATGTCGTGGTCATTCTGGTCTCCAGCCAGGGGGTCCTCTCCTGGGGATAAGCAACCCCCGCAAAAAAAGAGAGTGAGAGAGGTGAAAACATACAGGACAAAACAGAAGTGGTGGTGGTGGGGGTGAACTATTCATACCCTTTCCAGTCTGTGGGCTCTCTGCCCAGCGTGGTGGCCATGCGTAGGCAGACCAGGGAAAGATAAAGCAAAGACTACCGAGTTTCAGGGGCCCAGGACCAGAGGAGGGCAGAAGAGTCCATCAGCATAAACTCTGTTGTGCCAGCCCAGCTCAGGGACATCCCCTATGGGCTAGGGTTGGGACATAGCAACTGTTTCTCTCATAAGAATCATGAAACCAGGCTGGGATGAAGCCTCTAGGGGAGGAAAATGAGGCCAAGGAGGCCAGGTCCTCAGACGAGCTCTCATTCCTCCTGGCCCGCAACAAAGAACACCACCTACTTATAGGAGAACAATCATGCCAGAGCTCCCTATGGAAAATTTCATATCAGATGTAATTAGATTTAATGATAGGACCAACCTCAAATTGAAACTATATATATCCATTACAGTGACGGAAATTGCCAAAGCTTGCCCATTACCTTAATAGCCCACAAGATAATAAATGGGCTACAATGAACTTGCACATTAGCCTTGATATTAACTGCCACCAAGGGTTCCGGATGAAACCATAAACCGCCCAGATATCAGAGTTAACTTTTGCGTTTCGGCAGATCATTGGCATGAGAGGCAGGGCGGCTGGGGCCGAGGAGGCAGGAGGCAGCTGGGACGTGCCCTGGCATCTCCTGCATATCCTAAGGGGCGTGTGCGCAGGAGAGCAGGTGCCCTCTGAAGAGGGAAGCGAGCTGGCTTCTAACCTCTGCGGAGCTCCCAGGGGAGAAAGGGCGAGCCAGTACCCCAGGGGGTCGGCGAACATTGGGCCTTATCTTCAAGGCTGTTTCCTCACCTCTCTCAAAGGCGTTTTTGATGTCATTCACTTCCACCTGCGATCCTGACACCCGGAAAATTCCTTCATGCTGCAGTCCTGGAAACACACAGGGAAAAGTGACCGAGGAGAGGAAGAAGCAAATTCACACCCGCAATGCCAAGCTTAGCTGGATGCCTATCTCCCCCTGCCAGTGTGTATGTAAGCACCCTGCTCTCTTCTGTAGGCCAAAGGAGAAAAACATGGGCGAGGATGTTGGAAAAGTCACTGGAATGATTATGAAGCATCAGCCTAAAGAAAACATCGCGACAGAGACTCCTCCTGACTCCAAGGTGACTATGAAGCTGGTTCCTTCCCTTGTCTTTGCCTCTCTGCCTCTCTGCTCCCATCTGTAAAGTGGAGAAGCGACCCGCTAGAGCTTTCTTATCACCCAGGGTCAAGAATGGGGAAATGGAGCCTGGGCAATCGAGTGAGACCTCAAAAACTCTTATAAACTAAACTAAAATAAAAAGAATAGGGGAAATGGGTCATGGCAGGCAAGACACTACTTACCACCGGAGGAGTTCCATAGAGTCTGGGAGTATAATTATTGCTTTGGCTGCTCTAACACTGTTTGACTGTTCTAGGGGGTAATGCTTTCAATATTTATGAAAAAGAAATGGCAGGAATATGTAAGTGATCAGTCAACAGACAGTACTGCCTGACACTAATCAGCACAGGTACTCGACTACAGCTTTACTCTAAAGACAACATGCGCGAATGTTACATGACGACAATGGGCACAGAAAGTTTGTCATCTTGGGTTTTGTTAGAGTGGAAAAAAATCATGGAGAAGAACGCTTGTATAGTGATTGCTGCTAATAAATGCTTTCACCTGAATAATTCACTCGGTCCCCACAAGTGATAACCTACAACAAGGTAAGGGTTAGCAGCAGTCCCATTTTCTCGGTGAGGGGATTGATGAATGACGGCCAGCCTGCAGTTATACAGGGAATAAGAACCAGCGCCCAGACCCAAGCCCAGGCCTTATGGCTGCGATCGTGTACTCAGTCCTCAACACCAGGTTTGTGGGGCCCGTCAGAGTGCCAGTGCAGAGACGGCAGGAGCCACACGGGTCCGTCTGAACATGGACATGACTTACAGCTAGCGCCACACATATAACTGCAAAACCAGTGAGAAATCCAGGACGTGCGTCATTAGTGCTGAGCCTGAGAGTTGGACTAAACTAGCATCTCTAATCACATCAGGATGGCTCAGCCTTTCTCAGGAGCCCCAGGTCTCAATCTTGGGCATTTTGTCAAAATCTCTCTGTTATGGCACAATCCTTCAAAAACCTTGGTGTGTTGGAGAAATCTCAGATTTATTTTAGGAACACAAAATAGACTAACTCTACATTTTGCCCACTGTTTCAGAGTTACCCTCTCAGGGAAGGGTGGCTGGACTCTGTCAGCTGGCCCTTTGGAGGTAAACCACACAGGCCAGGACCGAAACTCTGACTCTAACTGAAACAACATTCAGAAGTAAACAGAGGAAATGTGATTCCCTGACTTGTAATGGGACTTAAGTTGTCTGTTCCTCTAAGGGAATCTCCAGAATATTTCTCACAGTGTGGCAGGCGACATTAAAACCCCACTCATACTGGCGTAATCGTATAATACTATATTAGTTACCGATGGGATGTAAGAGCCAGATAATGTTTAAACAGAGAATGTCAACAGCAAGTGCTCCCGACAAACAGTCACATACCCAGTGGCTTGTCAGAAACACAGTATGAGGAAATGTCTTCTCAGAAATCAGGCTACTCAGTGTTCTAGTTGGCGAAGCCACTGCCCTACTCCCTGAGAGAGGGTCATCTCCGTACTTTGTGGTGGGTTAGATCACCAAAGAAAAGCAGCCGTGGCCTGCGGGCCCAGGATGAGATGAAATGAGAGGAGAGCTCATCGGAAGCCAGGCGGCAGGCCTGAAACACACAGAACTCTCTTTTGGGCTGCTTTGTTTGCCCTTTGAGAACCTATATTTTAGAAGGGCCCCCACTGTATGTTCTTGCTCAACAGACAGAATCTTTAGTGTCTAATCTGACGCTTCTGAAAAGCAGGAACATTAATAAGTGGCTGGTTTCCAGAAAGTAAAGGGAAAAACCAGTTGGCTTTGTATTATAATGCAGGTAAATGAATCCTTGCATAACCAAAGTGACACATCCATGATCATTTAAACTTTTTTTCAGTGCACACCTACCATCAAAGTATAAAACCCATCGGACTTGGATAAGTTATTGGGAAATGGCCACAAACCCTTCCATTTTGTGCCGGATCCAGCCATTGCCAAGAGTTACTCTCCTAGAGAATTCCTCAGATGATTGCTACAATGGCCACAGCACACCCAAGTTACTTTGCTCCCTTCCTCGTGAAAATGGTGGGGTTTTTCCACCCTGATTCAGTTTGCATTGTTCCTCACATCACTTCTCCTCCTGTAAGTCTTCTTGGATCGCCCTTAGCCACCACTGAGCTTTCTCCTCTATATAATGGAGACTATGATATCCACCTCCCAAGGGATTTGAGGAGAGTTAGAATGTGAAAATTCCCAGCGTTTGGTGGGCCACAAACTCTATTGAGACTGACAAAAATTGTGGACCCTATCACCATTAAACATCTATACACGAAAATTAACCATAGCTTTTCAGGGAGTCCATGAATATCTTAAGCCTCTATTTGGGAAAAAAATTCAATTTAGCTAAACATATTTTTTTTTTGAGCAGCTATTATGCGCTGTCTTTTTTTAAAAATTGACAATCTATTTATTTGCTTAATGCTAGAACACACATAAAATAGTTTCAGAATTGTTAATCCATACCCTTGTGATGAAAAAATGACAAACTACTATACAATATTTGTTTACAGCTCTTTTTGTCTTTAGACTTAACAGTATGTAGCCAAAATACTGTTTTCCCCTAAAGTTACTTAGGTTACTTATTTTCTTCCTCATTCCCCTTCAGCGTGGTTATGTTATTCATTTGTAATACAATTAGGTTTATTTGTTACTGTTTGCCTTCTATTTTGGGTTTTACCCACATCCTGGCTTTATTTACTTGTTTATTTATCTTTTGACTATAGACGTCAATGTAGTTCTAAAAGCCAAAATGACACAGAGGTATGCCAAGAGAAAGGCCACTTTTCCCCCGTATCCCATTGTCCCATTCTTTTCACCCCTTCTCCCCTGTCCCTGTAGATAATCAATCAAATATTAGTTTCTAGATTCATCCTTCCTGTGTTTCTTTTTGCAGAAATGAGAAGATACACACACACACACATGCACACACACACATATATTCATGTATCCTTTTCCTTTTTACATGAAAGGTAACAAAGTGGAAATAGTATCCATATAGACAGTCTCTGACTTAGGATAGTTTGACTTATGATGTTTTGACTTTATGATGGTGCGAAAGTGATATGCATTCAGTAGAATCCATACTTCAGTTCTGAATTTTGATCTTTTCTTGGGCTAGCGATATGCGGTACGATACTCTCTTGCAATGCTGAGCAGCAGCAGTGAGCCATGGCTCCCAGTCAGCCGCGCAATTGCCACAAGAAACAACCAGTACTCTACTGTGTTACCAGATGATTTTGCCCAACTGTAGGCTAATGCAAGTGTTCTGAGCATGTTTAGGGTAGGCTAGGCTAAGCAACGCTGTTAGGTTAGGCATATTAAACACATTTTTGACTTACGACATTTTCTTTCATTTTTTTTTTTTTGAGACAGAGTTTCGCTCTGTTGCCTGGGCTAGAGTGCCGTGGCATCAGCCTAGCTCACAGCAACCTCAAATTCCTGGGCTCAAGGCATCCTCTGTCTCAGCCTCCCGAGTAGCTGGGACTACAGGCATGCGCCACCATGCCCGGCTAATTTTTTCTATATATTTTTAGTTGTCCAGCCAATTTCTTTCTATTTTTAGTAGAGACGGGGTCTCGCTCTTGCTCAGGCTGGTCACGAACTCCTGAGCTCAAATGATCCTCCTGCCTGGGCCTCCCAGAATGTGAGGATTACAGGCATGAGCCACCGTGCCCAGGGATTTATGACATTTTCAACTTATGATGATGGGTTTATCAGGAAGTAATCCCATCATAAGTCAAGGAGCATCTGTATAGTATGCTACCAAGGTGACATACTACAGATAATCTTTTTTATTTTGTTTTTCCACTTAAGAGCATATCCTGGGAATCTCTCTGTATCAGTTCATGGAAATCTTCCTCATTCTTTTTTCACAGTTGCATAGTATTCCACTGAATTGATGTACCATTCATTTTTTCAACTACTGTTCTATGTAAAGGCATTTAGGCCATTTCTAATATTTTGCAATTGCACACAGTGTGCCATAAATAATCTTGTGCATACGTATTGTTACATCGTTAGAGTTGTATCTTCACAGTAAATTCCTAGCAGGATTGCTGGATCAGAAGATAAGTGCATATGTAGTTGTGTTAGCTATTGCCAAATTCCCTTCCAAATGGGTTGTACCAGTTTGCGTTCCCATTATCAACATATAAGTGTGCCTGTTTCCCCAGAGCCTCACCACAAAAACGTGCTAAATTTTTGTATCCTCATGCACTGTGCCTGTACAGGTGCAGAGACAGGTACATTCAAGCACAATATCCAGAACTTATCTACTTCTCAGCCAACACCCCAGACTTGGCCACCATCATGTCTTCCCTGGGCTACTGCAGTAGCTTCCTATTTTCTCCTTATGGCCTTATGTCTGTCTATACAGCAGCCAGGGACCCTTAAAAAAGATGACTCCCCGTTCAAAATTCTCTAATGGTTTCTCATGTCACTCAGAATAAAATCCAAACACCTATCTTAGCCTATGAGGCCCTAAGAGTCTGGCTTCATCTCCTGTCACTCTCCTCCTCACTCACGCTGCTCCAGCCCCACTGGCCTCCTGCGTGCTGCTCCTTGCATATACCAAGGGTCTCTGCAGTTTTCTCTCCCCAAGATACTCTCCCCCAGATATCCACATGGCTCATGGCCTCACGACTGCTCAAATGTCCTCTTCTCAGGAGAGGCCTTTTCCCTGAACCCACCTAGAAGAGTGTCCCCTCTCTCTCCTCCATCCCCTCACTTTGCTTTACTTTTCCTCATGACACTCACCGACACCTGACACGCTGTATTTACTGGCTGATCAACTGATCATCTGTTTAACTATCCTTCAGTGGAATATAAGGTTCATAAAGGCAGAAACTTTTATTGGCACACAATAAGCAATCGATATATAGTTGTTGAATGAATGAATGAAATGCATGATGAATGAACAGCAGTAGTTCACACTTTCTTCTTCCTATTGTCTTTTAGGCACAAATAATTCTTCCTCCTCTGAACTCAGTTTGGACTTATCTTTGCCAACTGCTTGACCATTAATCATTACTATCTTGTGAAATTCCTTATATTGCTATTCTGAATTACCACAGCTTATCTCTATTTATTTAACTTATCACTTGCTCACTTATTTTCTCCCAAGTGAATCATAAAACCACTTAAAGACAGGAATAGTGTATTATTGCTTTTTCTCTTTTCCTACTTGGCAATGCATGGTGCTCAACATTGATCAGGGACTTGATAAATATTTGTTGACTGTTCAATAGTGATATACAATGCTGTTACTTCAAGTGAATAGAGATAAGATTTAAAAACTGTAGCTGATTAAAATGAGGTAAGTTGTAAACACGCTAAAATAATTATTATTCCAGAAATGAACCTGAGAAATGCTCCAGTTTAGAGGGAGAGAGAATGGCTGCCTCTGAATTTAGACAAGCAATGTTTTACAAACTTCCTTAGGTCCAGGAAGGTCATTCTGTCCTTCTTCCTTTCAGTAGACAGGACAGCATCTAAAAACAATTTCTGATGCCCAGTTCCTAGAAATCTTGGTAGCACTAGCTCAGATATTTGTCCTTTCTAAACACTCTTACACTTGGAAAATCAATTCTCTGGCAATTACCTCCATCCCTAAATTCTGTCCAACCAGACCAGTAACTGGTGAGGAATGAAGTTTATGAGATTCAGCTTCATCCAAGCAGAAGATAGTGTGATTTGATTTAGGTGAAGAAAGAGCCAGCCCCTTAGGCTCTCAAAAGTTAGATACAACTTTAAGACCAGTTACTAGCTAAGCTCTTGGGGACATTGTATTCAGTGAGATTAATCCAGAACAAAAACTGAATATTATTAGCAATCAGTACAACATTAGAAAAGGAATTGTTTTCAAAGCAGTCTTATATAGAAAGCCAATGTGGCAAAGTGGTCAGCTGTGCGGTGGGAGCTACCTACGCACCCAAAGACCATGAGTAATGGTGAAACTGCTGCCACCATGTAACACCAGCTGTACTTATTCACGTAACAGCTGCAATTTAAAAGTCACTCTCAATTAGAAAAAAGGGCATGTGATTAGTGGCTGAGTCCATTTTGGGTCCAAATATATGACGTCATTCTATGTCTAGGTGTGGCCGTTCCGAGGTAGCAAACATTATGTGAAGAAATAAAAATTTATTCCTTTTCTGAGAATGTCAGGATGGGAAGTCAATCTCTATTCTTATTCTACAAAGAATTCCTGGAAGTTCTTCCCAATCTTTGCACAAATATGGGCAAGGCTGCAATCCTGCTTACCATGTCTGCTGATGAACCGGATACAGCTTTCTACCACCAGAGGAATTGCCTGGCTGGAGTCCTGAAAAGCCAAAGAGAAACACGTTAGAATCTTCAAAGAGAGACAGCCTGGGGTCAGAGAAAATGGGTCAAACAGTGCGGAACATGTCTCAGTCGGATCAGTGGCTGGTCCACAAAGAAGCACCAGCCCTGTCCTTCAAGCTCCAGTGTACAAAAACACAATGGCCAACTTGGAAAGCCACAGAGACGCCTTCAATTCAGCATGTGCTAAACAGAACTGATCATTTTTTATCCCAAACCAGTTCCTCGCCCTTGGCCCTCCAATCAGTCATTCTCTCAACTCTGCCTCTTAAATATTTCTCAAATCCATTTACGTCTCTCCATTTCTACTGCTACCAACCTAGTTCAATCCACCAATATCTCAACTCCCACACCTGCCATCTTCCCATCTATGTTTCTCTTCCTTCACAAAGTGGTCAGGTGATCCCATCATTTAAACTCTCTCAAAGACTTCTCATTACTCTCCTCACGCTGCCTTGCATATCTGGGATCCTGCCTTTGCCTCCGTTTCCATAGTCTGCTCCTCCTCTAGTTTCCGCTGGTCCTTTAGGTGGATTGGTTCTGGTAACAACCTTATGGAGTACATATTATTATTAATTATTATTATTATTATTAAACTTATTGGACAAATGAGGAACTGAAGGCTTAGTGAGGTTAAATAGCTGCTTATGGTCACATAGCTGGTAAATGGCAAATTCAGGATTCAAACCCAGGCAGTCTCCCTCTGAGACGGAACACTACCATACTGTACCCTAGGAGTTCAGCACATATTGCCAGGTGTGCATATCAAGTAACACTAAAAGCTAGTAGGGTTTTATAATGTAGCTAAATGCACAATAATTCAGCTGTGTGAAAGAGATCCGGCAGAGGGGCCCGAACCCTAACTAAGAAAGGGCTTTAGATGGACAGACACTGGACTCTCAAGTGGTATGGGTCCACGTGACTTCTGCCCATTTCATGGGTTTGCCTGTGCCCCTCCCCTGGCTCTAAATTTTCCACGGTAGCCAAGGGGTTTGGCCACTATTAGGGAAGCAGCTGGGTATAATGAAGAAGTCAGGCTGAGCACAGAGCTGGCTTAGCCTCTAGCTCCCAAGCTTGCCGGGAACCAGAGATGCTGCCAAAGGGAGTACTGCACGTGCCAAGGTGGAGCTGGAGTCAGGAAGGTCTCAGCAACCCTAATGCTCATCTTTGTGACCCCCAAACCCATCTGCTTCCTCCAGTTTTCCAGCTACAGCAGCCAGTGTCTGCCCTCTTGTCGGTATCGCTGACTTTTGCCAGTCAGGTAGGGTAATCTTAGAGAAAGAATCTTTGTCTTTCTTCCTTACTGTAATGAAGAAACTGGGTTCCACTATAAAAAAAGCCAAAAAAGTCTCAATTTTGGGGAAGGCTTTTTATGGTTACAGACTTCTGTTACTGTATTTTTCATTTATAAATAGTAGCAACAGGAGAATGAAGCTAGACCCCTATCTCTCACCAGATACAAAAATCAAATCAAAATGGGTTAAAGATTTAAACATAAGACCTGAAACGAATAGAAAAAAATATTGGGGAAATGATTTAGGACATTGGTCTGGGCAAAGATTTTTTGGATAAGACCTTAAAAGCATAGGCAACAAAAATAAAAATAGACAAATAGGATTACATTGAGCTAAAAAGCTTCTGCAGAGCAAAGGAAACAATCAACAGAATGAAGAAACAACCTACAGAATGGGAAAAAATATACGCAAACTATCTCTCTGACAAAGGATTAATAACCAGAATATATAAGAAACTCAAACAACTCAATAGCAAAAAGCCAAATAATTTGGTTAAAAAAATCAGCAAATAGTCTGAGTAGACATTTCTTAAAAGAGATACACGAATGGCCAAAAGGCATATAAAAAATGCTTAACACCAGTAATCACGAGAAATAGAAATCAAAACCACAATGAGATATCGTCTCACCCTAGTTAAAATGGCTATTATCAAAAAGACAAAAAACAACAAATTCTGGTGAGGATGTGAAGAAAGGGGAACGCCCCTACACTGCTGTTGGTGGGAATGTAAATTAGTACAGCGACTACGGAAAACAGTATGGAGGTCCCTGAAGAAACTAAAAATAGATATACTATATGATGTAGCAATCATAGATCATATATATCACTGGATATATATCCAAAAAAAAGAAAAAAAAAGAAATCAGTTTATCAAAGTATCAGTACATCTGCATTCCCATGTTTACTGAAGCACTATTCACAATAGCTAAGCTATGGAAGCAACCTAAGTGTCCATCAGTGGACGAATGGATAAAGAAAATGTGGTGTGTGCATGTGTGTGTGTGAGAGAGAAAGAGACACACACACACACATATATAATGGAATATTATTCAGCCATAAAATAGAACAAAATTCTGTCATTTGCAGCAAGATGGATGTAACTAGAGGACATCATGTTAAATAAAATGAGCCAGGCACAGAAAGACAAATATCACATGTTCTCACTCATACGTGGGAGCTAAAATAGTTGATTTCATGAAAGTAGAGTGTTGAATGATAGTAACAAAAGGCTGTGGGGTTGGGGGAAGAAAAGAGGTTGGTTAATGAGTACAAAAACACAGTTATTTGGAACGAATAAGTTCTGGCGTTTGATAGCACAGCAGGGTGACAATGGTTCACAATAATTTATTGTATATTTCAAAACAGCTAGAAGGGAAGATCTGGAATGTTCCCAACACAAAAAAAGATAAATATTTGAGGTGATGGACATACCAACTTCTCTGATTTGATCATTGAACATTGTATGCATGTATCAAAATATCACATGCACTCCATAAATATGTACAATTATTATGTATCAGTAAAAATTACAAAAAAAATAGTAGCAGCAGTGATAACAAGAATAGTGATATGAGAATATGTGAAGTTTTGCCAGTCCCAGACTTATATATAAAGACCCAGAGGGAGGCAAGTTGGGAAGCTTACAGGTTACTGGCTTCAACAAGTTATGTGAGTACAAAATTCTGCCTGGACCTGTAGGAAATGGAATATCAATGGTAGTTAAAGGTAAATACGAAGGGTTGGCAGGAAACAGCATCAAAGATATCAACCTGCATGTCCATGGTTACCAGTAACCCTCAGAAGTAGCCTGATAGATAATCTGTGGCAGACAGGGTAGGCTAGAGATGGCCTGTCTTACTGCAGAAGAGGATTTTCCTAGTCCCCACCTCTCCAATGTAGGCTAAGACAGAGTCCAGCGGAAGCAGAAAAGGGGCAAAGTTACAAAGGCTTTGAATGCTCCTGCCACCCTCCTCTCTCCTTGTGATGTTCCAGAGCCGTGAGTGAATTCATTTCCCCGAGATGTGCCTGTGTGCTCCTGTGGTGTCCCAAAGACCTGCGCTTCGCTTGACCTTGCATACAGCTGACCGAACAGTTTCTTGGTCTCAAACTCCTGGCCTCAAGCGACCCTCCTGCCTCAGCCTCCCAAAGTGCTGGAATTAAATGAGGGAGCCACGTACTGGCCATGACCAAGCGGTGGCTATATGTTTTTATTCACTGTCTGTCTCTCTCTTTCTCCTTCTCTTCTTCCCTCCACCAATGTTAGAATCCATGTCAGTTTAATTCTTTCATATGTACTATTTTTTTTTGTCATATAACCTCAGGTTTGGAAGGGGCTTTTAAGGACTGCCAGGCTACATTCCCATCTAATCAGATTAAGGAAACTTTAAACTAAAAGTGGAGGGAGAAGGGTAGGGCATAATTTGGAAAAGACAGTGATTTGCAGATAAAACAATCAGAGAAGTAGCCAGATAATGTCTAAAGATGCATTGTTTGGCATAATTTCTTGAGTAGGAAGGTTAGGGCTTTTGTCAGGACTAACCTCTATTACGTTTGTTAATTTCTGTTGGCACCAAGGGAGAAGATACATCTTGACAACTGATTAGATGTGGGTAATGGAAAAAAAAAAGGCATCAAACATAAGATTTGGGGCCTTGGGAACTATGAAAAATGGAGAGTCCCCACGCACGAAAATAGAGAAATGAAGGGAGGAGCTAAGGAAATCAGAATGTGGTGGGGAGAGTGAAGACTGGTGCTGAGAGAAGAAGATGCTGCTGCAACTTCGAGCATAAACATCCAGTCCATCACTGAGGAGTTAGATCCAAGGACTCAGAAAGACAGCATTATAGAACAAAAGGATGCTTAGAGTAGGGGAGAAAGATTCATCTGAGGGAACAAGAGTGACAAGGGAAGGAACATGGAACGATGTCAAGAGAGGACCAAACCTTGGGGGAATGCCTAAATGTAGAAGAATGGAGAAAGAAGGGCCAGCAAAGAAGATATGGACATCATGGCCAGGAGAGAGAAAATGCTGGGCTTGCAGCAAGCAGGGAAGGTCTAAAAGCAGCAGTGGAAGTGTCTCCTTTTTAAAGAAAGGTCTTGGATGGTTTGAACCTAGTCTTCGCCAGGGTCAAAAAGGACTTGAACCCATTAGGGACCCTTAAAAAACAAAAGCTACAATTCTTTCTCTTGTTTAGCTGATTTGCCGTAAACAAACAAACATTTATTTCCTGATTATTTATATAATATTACTCATCTTCCAAAGTACTTACTATTTTAGCCTCCTGACCATTTTAGAAAAGTTTTTTTGCTGAACTGCTAGAGAGAAACTGGGGCAGCAAAAGGAAAACAAGGTCTTTATTTGATTGGGGGGGGTTTGGTGTATCCTGGAACTCTCACTCAAAGCTAGCACCAGGCAAATACACTTTGCCTGCAACTGCTTATGCACAGGAGGATGCAAACCAGACGGGTGCCATTCCCCATGATGGTGAGCCCAACCAAGGGCACATACCACCCACCAAACTGTGGTCTCCAGCACCCCTGCAGCCAGCATGGAGGCTGCAAAGCCTTGCACACGTGTTCCATCTAAAAGCAAGAGACCCAGTTTCAGTCCAAGAACTGAAAGCAAAAAACTTGTCCATTTCTGTTCTTAGTGTTAAAGGGAAAAAGGCTTGTTCCCTCTTCAAGGTATCCACCTATTATTAATAATTTTAAAGGCAACGAATTATCCCTGGGAGGCACGCCAATACTCTCTAGTTTTAAATGAAATTAATGGGAGGAAGGAAAGAAGAATAAATAGAGGAACAAGAGGAAGGAGAGCTGCAATGAAATTTCTATAATTTAAAAAAAATATGTCATTGCATCTGATGGCATTCTAATCAAAATGGGATCCGAAGAGAGAGAGGGAAAAATAGTGACAGCCAAGCTAAGACAAGTGAGGCCTATGTCATCCGAGTTCCCCAGCTGAACCACCCACCCAGCTGGAGCAGTCAGATGAGCTGGAGAGACGCTGGGGCTGCTGACACCACAAAAACCACGCACCCTCTACATTCGATTATCTCCCTGTGGCTAGAGCTGCTGTGAATTACCCAAAATGATTTTTTAAAGCCTGGATCAGCTTTCCCTTGAGCAGATACAAAGATATTTCTGAGCTCTCTCCACCCCCTCCCTGCTAATTGCCTACTGCATAGCTGATATAAGCTTAGGGGACTTAAAATCATTTCAGTATTTGCCATAAAGTATAATTAGGAAGTCAAATTTGCTACTGCAAAAAAATACTTCAATTAATTTTTTTTAAACAAGCACAAGTGCTGTTTAGATTATCCATTGATGTGGATTATCCACGCCACTGCTCTCTAAGATCCATCCTAATATGGGTAATGAGAGCTGGCTGCCCAGTAGCAGATTTTAATACAACACTGAAGTTCATGCACAAAATTGCAGAGTTGAACAGCTCCCGCCTATCATTCCTAGACCAGACTTAATCTTTGCATTGTTAGCATGTCTTAGGAGTACATCTAGATGACTATACTGCCAGAAACAATCAAACAAAATCTGCAAACTTAAAAGCAAGATTGTCTAGTTTAGGTAATTAGCTGCCCTGAGTTACCAACATATTAGCACATATGCAGGAAATGGCAGGCCTTTTGTGATCTCTTGGAAAAGGATGCCATGGGTAGTTCTGGACCTATCTGCCCCAGTTAAACCAAATCCCTAGTATGCAAGAGGATAAATGACTAGAAAGGAAAGGAACAAGTCAAAAAGACCATGATCACTCCAACTTAAGTTAAATCTATGAAGTTGCCATAATAGTAAGCATATTATAACTAAACAGTACATTCCAAATGCAGGCATGAAGTCAGAAAAATGTCTATCCCGCCCGCCCACAGTGGAGTTTCATAAATGGCTGTGGGATGTACCCGATTTTCACTCCGGACTGGCCTGGCTCTTGTTGGGCCCTTACCTGTTTCCTCACAGTTGAGCTACGTCTGTGGTCGATCCCGCCGAGTCAGAGACGACCGAGACAGGAACAGTGAGGAAAAAGAAAAAAATTGGGATAGAATGAGACAAACGACCTCTCTTAAACCCAGAAGTAAAGTTTTTAATAATTAAAAACAATCTGCTGGTTAATGGGACAAATTACATTATTCAGCTTGGTCCCAAAAGTGGCTAAGAGACTTGATCAATTACTTCCCAATAAAGCCCAATAAAGCTCTTTTCTTCACAAAAGCATAGTGGTCCCTGCTTTTAATGTCTACCACCACTCAAAATTAGAATAGGAGGGAATTAGTTCAATTTACAGTAAAATATATTAGGTTGGACAAGAAGATCTTTCTGTTTGCAAGGAGATACTGGTAAACACCAAAGGATGCTATAGGTTTTTTTGTTTTGTTTTCTCTTGGAAATCCTTAAAGATCCCTATCTTTATAGGAAACAATTTTTCTGGATTTAAAAAGTAGAGCATCCAGTCTAGAAGGAACCTTAGGGATCCTCTGGGTCAATGTTTTTCATGCTGTGTTTAGCCTGAGAAGCCTTTTCTCAACAGAAATCTGACTCAGAGGCACAACACCCAAACCAGGGAGGGCAGTGCTGCCCTGCTCTGAGTGAAGGCAGGGACCAGACCTGGCCACTGGGCATCACTCTTCCCTGCCACTAGGCCACTCCCGAGGAACCTCTTTGGAATTCTAGATCTCCTCGGACCTAGTATAATGCTCCTGTCTTATAGAAGAGGAAACCAGAGTTCACAGAGGGGAAAAGTGCCACCCAAGGTCACACAGGGAAATTACCCAGCAGCAGGAAATTCAACTCAGCCCTTTTCAGTCCCATGGAGCCTTCTGCAGATAGAGGACCTCAGGTGAACTTATACTAAGACTCTTTCACCAAGAAGATATATTCCACAGAATTCCATTATCCTAGGCCATTATCCTTGGACTAGCTGCCTGTAGTCATCAAGACTGGTATATTAATGGGATTTTTATTGTAATACACAATGACAAAACAATGGAAGCCAAACGAAGCTCTCTCTAAATAATGAGCCCATAATTGTAAACGGCCTCATGATTATTGTGTGTGTTGGCAGATGTAAGTGGTTGATATAATGGGCTAACCCAGGGTCTCTAAGGAGTCCGGCCCATTAAAGCCCTTCCTCCAGTTAAATCGGCACATTTGAAGGCATCTTAGAACTGCTGGCTGAACGGATGCACTGCACTCTGCCAGCTCACGAGTTTTCTCACAGCAGCACCGTGACTGGGAGGGAAAATATTTGGCTGGGTTGGGGAGGGAGGGGAAGGTGGGGAAAGCTTGGGAGGGCTGCATACTTGTACATCAGGCAAAGACTTCTACCAATGCTGTCTGGCAAGCCAATGCAATGTAATATTCCGTTATCCGGCAATAGTCACTAATTAGGGGCTGTCATCTTTTCCAGGCATAAAAAATCAGATCAAATGCTATCTCTTAATCTTCTTTCTCTGGCTCAGAGACATCCCAAAGCCCACATGTTGAAGTTTAGTACTTAGGGTTAGGTTACCAGGATCCTCCAGAGTCGAACATTTATTTTCCTTGCATTGCAGTGGCTTTTTGGAGTCTCTGAGACTATTTCAGCAAAGGATAATCTGCTCTTTCCCCAAAGTCTCAGAAAAGTCAATTTCCATCTGAGACCAGATGGGGTCAGCAAGGCAAAGGGAAGGAAACAACCCTCTCCCTAGGCCACTGCTTTGCAAAGTCATTGGATGTCTTTACAACTCAACTCCCTGGCTCTTTCCCAGGCTGGGACTGCTCAGCCCCCATGGGCCTCTCTTTATCCCTTCCCAGGCCTGTTCCAGGCCATACTTACCTGGCTAGACTGCAATCTGTCCGCTGACCTGTTGGAAAGACAAAGGCAAAAAGAATATTTTTGTGCTGTGTTGGAGCAGAAGGGGTGAAGAAGGGAGACCCACTCCTAGGAATTACCATGCCCTGCCCATCTCTCCTGACAGCCACTAGTGTAACAGCGGTAAAGAAGAAAAAACAGACAGAAGTGCCCAGAGCCTCTTTCTGGACAAGAACTGTTTCTGATGCTGATTCCCGGTCCAGGGTTGCCAGAAACTAAACCTTAGGTTTGAAAATTCTGCTGTCCAATGGGAAAATAGGGGTGGATGTAGGGGAAAAATAGCAAGACAAATCATACCTTATACAACAAATTATTAGAAGCCTTCCCAGAGATAAAATTTGGCTATTCAATTTCTCTTATGTGTATATGGAGTGTGTGTGTG
>RJWJ010035929.1:0-16373 GCA_004363605.1 Indri indri
AGTTGGTTATTTGAAGAAAAACATACTACAAACAGCTGCTCTGGCCCACTTACTTAGTCCCCCGGAAAAAACCCTCTATAAAACCCAAGGCTCCCCCTTTTCTCTCATGGACGCTTTTGCCTCCCCCAATCTGCACTCAGATGCTCAAAATAAACAGCATTTGCTACACATGAGGCTCCGTGTGTCTCTCAGCTCCAGACCTAACGATACAAATATCATTAGGTCTATTGAATCTTGAGAATTATTCACCAGCACCCACAGGGAAAAGAAAAACTTTGCCTTTGTGGAAGGGGTGTGTCATTTTTTAGGTGTATCACTGTAGGAAACTAGTTTCTTAAAATGTTGAGCTTCAGAAAGCCTCAACATTTGTGATTGTGCTAGTAGCCCTTCAGACGTATTTTATACAATCTGTGCTGAGTCAGCCGGGAGTGAATAGGCTGACTGTGGGCAGGCAAAGCACCTCCCTGGAGATCTGGTGCTATTAAGGATGCCATCTGGGAGTCTCAGATTGCAAGCCCAAAGGTTGTTCACATTGCACTCACACTGTACATACACACACAGTCTTCCTACCAGTAATATTCAAGATAAGCACACTTAATGTTGCCAGTCATATGTAGATACATTTTTTAATTGTGTGTGTCAGAGCCAAGATATCCCATGGATCTAACCAAAACGAGGCAGGGGAATAGCTTTAACATACCATTAATTTACGCTATTAAATTTTTCCAGTGAAAGACAACAAAGCCCATACAAAATTCAGACACAAGAAAACTCAAATTTCAGCTACTGGTACCTGTCTAACCATAGACCTTGCATTTTCATGCCCTGCCATCTAGGACGCTTTCTTCCTCCCCTGCCAGACGTCTTCTAGCTCTGATCTTGACCTGACAGCCCACATCTGGAACATCTGTTGTGCTGCCATAGTAACACAGGAGGCATAAAGCTTAAGAAAGGTTCCATGTGAGAGAGAACTGTTGAAAAGAATCCCCCTGGCACCACCCCTCCCAAATGCTAATCATACTATCTAACACATCCAAGGAACCAGAGGGGAAATACCTGAGGGTCATGGAGAACCTATACAAGCTGTCCCTGCAAAGCTGGTCCTCCAGAGAGCAAAGGAAGAAAGCATGTAACCTAGCTCAAGTCACACCTGCCTCACTCTTAAACTTCTCCCTCAAGTGGAGCTTCCCTGCTAACAGGACTGGTCTTCAAAGTCTCTGAATCCCTCTCTCTCTGACCAAGATGCTTGAGCTAATTTTATTCCTTCCCGACAGGATCGCATTGGAAAATATAAAGCCTCCGTTACGTAGCAGCAAGGAAATGGGGAATAAGGGGGTGATGGTGAAGGGGGTAGTTTAGAATCCCTCCTGGGGTTGATTTAGAGATAAAAGTTCCAGGCTGCTGCCAGAAACGGGGTCACCAGGAGAAAAACTGTTTTCCCCGATAAGGTGGTCCCATCGTTTTGATCTTTCTCGTGGTTGCACAGGTCCGTCTTGCAGCAGTAGTACTGTAGCTCAGTTTCCCCTAAGAGTATTGAGATGCGTTCAAAATTGCAATCCTCAAACTTCCAACACTGGTGATATATTCGTGGCCCTGTGGGGAGACGCACACACAAAGGTAAGAAAGTAAGTGGGTACAGTTCTGTATCTGCCTTTGAACCCTAAATTCTATGTAGCATTTACTCTATGGAAGCGGAGCCATCCAGGTAAAATGTTCTTCCCAGGTGGGAAGAAGGGGAGACAATTAGGAAACGATGATATACCTCTAAATGGAACTTTTCGGTAAAACCAAGGTCTCATCAGAGCCAGGATAGTTGTGAGCAGGTGGATGGGAAGGCAACAGGCATTTATTCTGTTTAAGGGAAATTCGGTAACATCTACCAAGATTTTAACATGTTAACTTCCATGTGAGTTGTATTTCACTCACGCTAATTTTGAGCCTGGGGCCTTGTGAAGCAAAACCTGGGCAAAACCCTGCAGTTGGTTCGTGAAAATCTTACTTATTGATGTTCTTACTGTTACAATTAATATTGACAAATTAATTCTAAAAACATGGATTAAATGAATAGAAATCAATACATTTCGTTTTTCATGAAATTTTTCATTAAATTAGAAAGGATTGTTTTGTTTTTGAAGTTTTTATTCTATTTTTGTAATAAAACACTGTGGCCCCAAGGAAAAAAAATTTTTTTCTAGTGTAGCAGTGTGTTAAACACATACCCGCTTTGGTCCAGCAATTCCACTTTTAGAGTTTAGCCTATGAAGTTACTTGTAAGAGAGGTTAGGATACGCTTAAGAATGGTCACTGCAGTACTATCTGTACAGCAAGAAACTGAAAAAACCAGTCCACTAATTAAAAGAAAAAAGCTTGAAGAAATTATAGTAGAATTCCATACAACAGAATTCCATGCAGACAGGGAATGACACGGGCCTGCAAGTGCTGACGTGGAAAGAACTTGATGTGAAGGAAAAAAAAACAAAAGCAGGAACAATGTGCAAACTGGACTCCATCAAAGTTAAAACGTTTGATCTTCAAAGAACATTATCAAAAATATAAAAAGAAAACCCACAGAAAGGGAGAAAATGTTTGCAAATCATATAACAGTCCTGTATCCAGGATATATAAAACATTCTTGCTACTCCGCAATAAAAAGCTAAATAACCCAATGTAAAAATGGGCAAAGGATTTGAACAGACAGTTCAACAAAGAAGGTAAACAAATGGCCAATACGCACGTGAAAAGATTCTCAATATCATTAGTCATTAGGACAATGCAAATTAAAATCACAAGATCCCACTTCACACTCGCTAGGATGGCTAAGATCCAGAAACGGTAAATGGCAAGTGTTGGCAAGGAGTGGGAAAAATGGAGAGCCAGCAGAGAAACCCAGGCTACGATAACTTTACACTTGAAGGCAACTGGAGGGGTATGAGATATCTGAACAATGAAAGAATTTAGAAACAGTCAGGGATGTCACATGCAGAGTGGCCACAGTGATTTTCTAGAATCCCTAAGGACAAAACTTACAACATGCAATTCCCTCATTGCCACGATCACATGCCCGTCCTCTTCTGCACTTTCAAAGGTAAGTTTTCTGATATGTAAATTATGTATCCATTAAAAACCCTAGATGCAGAACAGTATGTAGAATGTGATCCATTTGTATGAAGAAAGCATATACACACAGGAGTGCGGGCATTAATTTTTCTCTGGAAGGATTCCCAAGTAATTTAACAGTGTTACCTTCATGGAATAATATCCTTCATTTATAATATGTTTCTGGATGGGTTGAGATTTGAGATTTTTTTTAAATTGTCATATGGATGACTTATTTTTAAAGTATCTGAAACTGCATTTAACAATCATTAGATTATTCAGTAATACAGGACGTTTCCACAAGAACATGGCATTCTGGTCCCATTGTTGGAAAAATATCCTTCAGCATATATGAAAATAAAGGTCAGAAGTATATATTCCAAGTATCTTATAGTGGGTTTTTTAATATTCAGAAAAATCATGTTAAGTGGGAAAAAATGTATTAGCTGAGAGTTATTATGGTAGATTTTCCTCTCCAAAAATAATCGAGTGTCTATGAGCTAAATACTGGGAACATCTGGGAATATACATAAGATATAAGGAGGTATGGTCCTTGCCCCGGAATCATTTTCTTAACTTCTGTGCTAGAAAGAAAAAAAATATAGGATGCATACTTCCTTATTTAGGACTTGCAACTAATTAATCCAATTCCATTCATAGCTTGGAATAAAACACTTCTAAGGATATAACTGCAGGTCTAACTGTCCTGTCTTCCCCTCAGAAGGGACTGGTATCTGGATCAAAATTTAATGAAGTTTGGTTGAGCGGTAGAGGCCAGATAGAGTGTTCCACAAGGGCACTACTTGCTGGAGTCCTAACTATGCAAGTGGATGATTCTAATATTGTACTCGAGGCTGCTGTCGAAAGTTACTGCTTTATGTGATAGCAATTAAGTACTGAAATTCAAAAAGCATTAAAGCTACCAGAATTTTAATTAGGGAAGCCTAACAGCTGGGGGATAACAGATAGTAATTTATTAATAATTGTTACCAATTAATCACTTTCTATGTGTCCTGCGGCATGCCCAAGCACTTTACTCCAATTATCATATTCAAGGAACAGCCTCGATGGTGGCCTCACCAAAGCATCAGAATCACCCAAATAAAAGTGGAGCACATCAGAGTCACTGGAGCATTGAGGTCCTCTCTGCTGGGCACAGCCTCCCCACGCTTTTTGAAGACTTGACTCAAGTCTACCGTTGTCCCAGGCACCCCGAAGTGTGGCCCTTTTTCAGAATGCCATCACAGCATTCTGTGATGCTGGCACTGTCATCAGAAGCTCCGCCAAGACTCCAAGTACATTTAATGTGGTTTACATTTCTGTGGTTTAGCATCCAATACCTGTCTCTCTTCTAGACTGACTTTGAACCTGTCATCACTGCGCAAACGTCACAGAGTGAGCTACAAACCTAGATGGTATAACCTGCTATGCACCTGGGCCATGTGGTACCCTGTTGTTCCAGGCCACAAATCTGTACAGCATATTATTATACTGAATGCTGTAGGCAACCGTAACACAAAGGAAAGTATTTGTGTGTCTAATCATATGTAAACATAGAAAAAGTACAGTTAAAATACGGTATAAAAGATTTTAAAAAAGGTACACCTGTATAGGGCATGTACCATGAATGGAGCTTGCGGGACTGGAAGTTGCTCTGGGTGGGTGAGTGGTGAGTGAATGTGAAGGCCTAGGACGTTACTGTACCCGTCTATAGACCATATAACCACTGTATACTTAGACTACACCAAATTTATAAAAAATATTTTTCTGCCTTCAATAGTACATTAACCTTAGCTTAAGTTTTTCACTTTATAAACTTTTTAACTATTAAGTTTACTTTATAAACTTTTTAATTCTTCCATATTAACATTTAGCTTAAAACATAAAGACGTTATATAGCTGTACGAAAATATTTTCTTTCTTTATATCCTTACTCTATAAGCTTTTTTCTATTTTTAAAATTTTTAATTTTTTTTACTTTTTAAACCTTTTGTTAAAAATTAAGACGCAGGCCAGGCATGTTGGCCTATTCCCGTAATCCTAGCACTTTGGGAGGTCGAGGTGAGAGGATTGTTTGAGCCAGGAGTTCAAGACTAGCCTGGACAACACAGAGAGAACTCCGTCTCTACAAAAAAAATTTAAAAATTAGCTGGGTGTGGTGACATACGCCTATAGTCCCAGCTACTCAGGAGGTTAAGGCAGGAGGATCCCTCAAGTATAGGAGTTCAAGGCTGCAGTGGGCTATGATCATGCTATTGCCCTCCAGCCTAGGTGACAGAGCAAGACCCTTCTTCAAAAAAAAAAGAAAACTAAGACACAAAAACACTCATGAGTGTAGCCCTGCACAGGGTCAGGATCATCAATATCACTGTCTCTTCTACCTTCACATCTTGTCCCACTGAAAGGTCTTCAGGGACAATAACATGCATGCAGCTGTCTGTCATCTCCTATGATAACAGTGCCTTCTGGAAGACCTCCTGAAGAACCTGCCGGAGGCTGCTTTCTAGTTAACTTTTTTTTTAATATAAGTAGAAAGAGTACTCTCTAAAATAACAATTAAAAGTACAATATACTAAATACACAAACCAGTAACATAGTCATTTATTATCAAGTATTATGCACTGTACATAATTGTACATTATACTTTTATATAGCTGGCAACGCAGGTTTGTTTACTGGTGTGTCACCACGAACATGTGAGCAATGCAGCTACAACATGACTAGGCCGTGGGAACTTTTCAGCTCAATTATAGTCTTATGGGACCGCCATGGTCTGTCGCTGACCAGAATGTTATGCAGCACGTGACTATTATTTGCATTTAAGTTTCCTCCATGTCTTTTCATGGCTTGATTTCTTTTTAGCACTGAATAAAATTCCATTGTCTGGCTATACCATCATTTATCCACTCACCTACTGAAAGACATCTTGGTTGCTTCTAAGTTTTGGCAATTATTAATAAAGCTACTATAAATATCTGTGTGCAGGTTTTTGTGTGGACGTAGTTTTCAACTCGCTTGAGTAAGTATCAAGGCAAGTGATTGCTGAATCATACGCTATGACTATATTTAGTTTGGTAAGAGACTGTGAAACCGTCGTCCAAAGTGGCTGTACCAATTTGCACTCCCATCAGCAATGAACAAAAGTTCCTGTTGCTTCACATCCTTGCCGGCTTCCGGAGTTGTCCCTGTTTTGGCTATTCCAGTAAGTGTCTAAACGTTTGCATTAACCGTTTTTAAGCTTCACGATTCAGATAAGAAACTATGGGATCTGAAGGCTGGAAAAAAGACCTTGGCTCTGCCCACCTGCCTCTTCTCCCTACCTCTGCTATCCAACATACGCATTTCATAAATGACAAATAAAGGTGGAGAGAACTGGCTGGGGGGCAGGACAGAAGTCAGAGCTCCCAACTGCTGCTCTAACACTCATTCAACACATCATAATTGCCTTTATCCTCTCATTTCAAAATTGTACTTTCTGTAGTGAGTGGTCCAAGAGACACATGACCACGGTAAAGAACCAGGTCTGTGTTCACACATAACTGGTGCTCACATACTGGTGGAGTGAATGACCATGTTCTCTCTGGGACCTTACTGAGCTTTCTACATTAACAGTGAGCCAACATGGTCCCCTGCTGGAGGCAGAGGGACTGTCCTAAGAACCAAGGACCTTGCATGGAGGGCTTGGGATTTTAGCTGCATTCCAGGAATTTATATGAGAACTATCAGACACTCCTGGTTTTTTGACAGGTTGACTCTAATTTGGTTTTTGGTGGGTTTTTTGTTTTTTTTTTTTGAGACCGGGTCTTGCTCTGTTGCCTGGGCTAGAATGCAGTGGAGCATCACAGCTCGCTGCAACCTCAAACTTTTGGGCTCAAGCGATCCTCCTGCCTCAGCCTCCCAAGTAGCTGGTAATTTGTTTTCATTTATTGAGAGATTTCTCCTCTCCGGGGAAATGAATTTTCTTCCTCTCAGGTTTTTCTCCTAAGCCTTTTCTGAGTTTAACTGACATTGTTCACCATTTCTTGATGTTGACACTGGGAAGAGTTTGTGGTAGAGGATATAAGAGTGAAAATAACCTTGAAGAGTGCTTTTGTTTTTACGTCTTGGAAATGTAGGTCTGGGAGTTTTACCCTGTACACCAAGCAGACTCTGAAACTGCCATTCCTCACCAGCGTCACTGCACCTCTCGACTGACTCGGAACTACCCCCAGCAAGACGGAGGGCATGTGTTTGGTGGTTTCTTTCCTCTGTCTACCATTTCCTATATTCTATTTTAAGAGGATTTATGAGGCCGGGCGCGGTGGCTCACGCCTGTAATCCTAGCTCTCTGGGAGGCCGAGGCGGGCGGATCGTCCTGAGCTCAGGAGTTCGAAACCAGCCTGAGCAAGAGCGAGACCCCGTCTCTACTAAAAATAGAAAGAAATTAATTGGACAGCTAAAAATATATAGAAAAAAAAAAATTAGCCGGGTGTGGTGGCGCATGCCTGTAGTCCCAGCTACTCAGGAGGCTGAGACAGTAGGATTGCTCAAGCCAGGGAGTTTGAGGTTGCTGTGAGCTAGGCTGACGCCACGGCACTCACCCCAGGCAAGAGAGTGAGACTCTGTCTCAAAAAAAAAAAAAAAAAAAAAAAAAAAAAGAGGATTTATGGAGGTGGATATTCCATAGCATAACCAATTTGGAAAGTGCAGATTTGACAGACTTGTGCGTGTTCGCACTCTCCACCCCCACATTCATGAGCACCTTGCTCTGAGGCCACCGAACCTTGGTACCTGCTGTTGCCTCTCCCAGGAACACCCTTCCCTTCTCGGCCCTCTCACCTTCTACTTGTGCTTGGAGCTCAGCTTGCTCAGGGCTCTGCAGGTCCCACATACCCCATGGAATGAGAAAGCGGTGTACATAAAGCCATTTGGGGCAGCCCAACAGGCCTTTGTCAAAATTTTAACTGTATGTGTCCTTTCTCCATCTTTGCATTGCCATCACCCAGCTCAGGCTCTGGCACACAGTAGGCCCTCAGAGGCTTGGGAGACAGCACAGTGTTGCTGTTCAAGGGCACAAGCTTTGCGATCAGATGGATTTCCGTGCTTAAAGCCTGAGCTGGTTACTCGACCATAGCTTATTGCTTAATCTGAGCCTCAATTTCCTCATCTACCAAATGGGAATAAAAGAGCACCCTGAGAGGTAAGTGAGATGCATTCATTAAAAAGCATATGGGCCTGGCACGGTGGTTCACACCTGTAATCTCAGCACTTTGGGAGGTCGAGGTGGGAGGATCATTTCCAGCCTGGGCAAGATAGCGAGACCCCCATCTCTACAAAAAATTTAAGAATTAGCGAGGCTGCCTGTAGTCCCAGTACTTGGGAGGCTGAGGCAGGAGGACGGCTTGAGCCCAGGAGATCGAGGCTGTGGTGAGCTATAATTGCACCACTGCACTCCAGCCTGGGTGACACAGTGAGACCCTATGTCTAAAAAAAAAAGAACAAAAAAAAACAGTTTATGAAATGTGCTCAGTGCCCAACACGCAACTGGTGCTAATAAATGGTAGCTATTCCTTGTTCAATATACGTCTGATGAGAATTAGAGTGACACAAATTTTTTCCCAGGCTCTCATCACCCCATTATGCTTAGGAGACAGGCAAGGGGGAGGCTCTTACCAGCTATTGTACGGAGACACGCATCAAAATTAGGTGTACAATTGGTGGCTGTAGCGCATTCAGGCACTGGGTTAATACAGTTGTAGCACTGCAGGCTATCACCTAGAACCAGGAAGAAAGCACATCAGGACCTCTTAAACCAGCACTGACTTGCCCCGGCAGCCCACAGTCTCCATGAATACGGGGCAGAAGTCAGCAACTCCTGGCACGCTTCCACTCCCACACAAATTTACAGCGATTCTATCTTTCCAAGCTCAAACTACAGTTCCAGCAACATTTTTTGACCTTTGTGCAAGCATAAAAGAAATAACCACATCTGCCATCTAACTGTACAATTGAGAAGCTTCCTCCCAACCTTCCCCTGACCTGGGAAGAGATTAACCTGCAATGTAATGATATATTAAAAGGAAAATATCAAGAGAATAAGCTAAAAGAATTCTTTAAGTGCCTTCCAAGCAACAATATACTCAATTAAATCACATCCTCGTGGATTGATGATCAGTATTTGGCAGCAGTTATCTCTGTGAAAAGACAGTTTCAAAGATGAAATATGTAAAATATCATTACAGATCTGTATTAACAGATGAACACCTGGAACTGATAATAATGATAGAGAACACTAATTCTGAACCCCAATTAAGCAAAAATTCTCCCCCTAAAAAGAATTCTATTTCCATCATTAGGAGGGTATTATATATTTGCACTCAATTACTATGTTGTGAATTTTGTCAATTTAAAATCTGTGACAATTTGTTTTCTCTCTTGTTACTTGTATAATAACTTACAGAATGTCGTCGATTTCGTCTCTTGGCCTGCAGCGCCCGAGATATTTACAGTCTGGCTCTGTACAAAGTTGATGACTTCTGGGACAGGGTGTCGTCACCAAACCGTTCCCCGCTTAAGGGACTGACCCAGTGCCAGAAGCACACACAGTGAAGGAAAGACAACAGCCGTGCACTTTGAACCCATGGAGGTGGCACAGCTGGGACAGGAAGAGACACTGAACACGAGCGTCATCTTCCATCACAAGCAAATGGCCTCCAGTTCCCTAATTGGAAAAATGACTCGCTCCTGGGCAAGTTCCCATGATTCATCTTCGCCAGCTAAACTTCAGGTTTTGCTGGATGATTTTTCCTTCTCCGTTTTCGTAATAACAGTGACAAGAAAAAGATGAGTTGCAGTTAACCTGCGTGATGGGGAGAGGTTCAGGAAGCAGAGTCGGAAGGAAATCGTCCTGGTTTACGTGGATCTATACTTTTCTATTCTCAGAGATAACCACCTTCCTGTCACACGGCTTCTGCCATGGAATCAGTACTTAGCGGAATCTACCAGTGTGAAAGACGATTTCCAAGATGAAACATGTAAACTCTCATAGAAGAATGTCACGTTTAAACCAAGTGTAGGGTTTTGAGCCCAAGAGCTGACTTCTAGTTCTAAGGCAGAAGCCCAGATTCAGCACCATGGAAAGAGGGGACTTCCCAGAAGTCCAGTGGAAAGTGGGTCCTCACTTGCTGAGCATAGACAGGAGCCAAGCTCTCTATAGCATCTTAAATGGCTGAGCCTGCCTTCATGCGTGTAAAATCCCACTCACCAGAGGACCCTTTGTTTGGCAAAGGTTCCAGATTAACGCCTTGAATCAAAAAACTCCTCCCGCCCCACTATGTTTGCAGATGACAAGACAGATGCCTGCAGAGGTGAAGTGACTCACCCAGGGACACCCAGCTACAAAGCCAGTGTGCAGGGCTCCGTCAGACCTGCTGTCTGCATGTGTCATGCCTGTGTCAGAGCGGAGCCATGATGACATGGCACAAAGATGCAATTTTCCTGTGGTCCCTTCCTGTGCCAGGTGTGTGTACACATGGATGAGAAGAAAAGAGTCTAAGAAGGAGGGCATTGTTCCAGCCTAGCTGTGTTTCTGGGTCATTTTATTTATTTATCTTTCTTTCTTTCTTTCTTTTTTAGGCTGGTCAGGTGAAGTAGAGGGAGTGGAGAAGGAACAAAGGAATCTGTAACTGGTTATGATCAATTAGTTGTAAACACTACTGCACTCGGACCAACCTCTGGGCCATTTTAGGTTACCCATAGAAGTGAATTTCCTACTGGCTAGAACCAGAGCTCATTTGGCTTCTTAACAAACCTTTGCAAGGAAAGGTCAAAGCCCATGTTTGGAACTTCTGTCGGGCAGAAATATTCACAGCTAATATGTTCATGCAGTGTTCAAGTATCTGTGCACCTATGTGCTAAGCCCTTCACAGAATTGTTATAAGATGTAGGCTCAATTCTCTCCATCCCCATTTTACAAGAGAAAACAAGGACTAAGATATTAACTAAATTGTCCAAAGTCAAGAGTGACAGAGCAGAGACTCAAACCCGACCTTGGTTTAACCAGGATTTTCTTCTAATTGACCTGAGTGGCAAAGAGAAGGAAACAGTACAGATTGTGCGTGAAACCAAGGCCAAAGATGAGCTACAAGGCAGTGGACGACTGTTTGATATTCTAGCCCAGCGGCCGGGAATCTGTGGCCTGAAGGCCACATGTGGCCCTTCTAGGTCCTTAAAAGTGTGGCCTTTTGATTGAATTCAAATTGTACAGAAGAAATCCTTTTATTAAAGGGGTGCAGCAGAGAAAGATGAAGCTTTTCTTGACAGCTTTGGTGCTTAAAAAAAGAACAATCTTAAAATGAGAAGGCTGCGGGTCTAGTCACTAAGCCAGGGTAACAGGGGATTTGACCCTAGGCTCCAACAGGTAGGATGTGAAGGACAGTTCCCCTGCAGTTTCTCAGAGTCTTTGGGCAGCCGCAAGGGAAGCTCTCACCTGTGTGTGTGTGTGTGTGTGTGTGTGTGTGTGTGTGTGTGAGAGAGAGAGAGAGCGCCTCACACCCCAATTCTGAGGAAGGGCTTAAATGTACCCAGAGACCTGTCACAGAGCAGCCGATGGCTCCAAACCCAAGCTTGCTCCAAACCCAAGCTTGCTCCATAAACAAATGCAGACTCCTGGAAGCAGGACGTGACCGGGCTATTATAATCACAGAAGACACACCGGGTAGAATAACTCAGAAGAGAATCTAGGGTTGTGATACAGGCGAACCACATCACAACCACCCTGGCTGGAACTAGTGGAGGTGAGGAAGGAGGGGAGTCATGACCTCTCTTTTTGCTCAGAAAGGGGAGGCGGGGTATATTCAAGTGTGTCCTTGGGCAAGTGAGTGCTTTCCCTCAGTGTTCTCAACTGTAAAATGGGCACAACAGCACTGCACCCTCCTGGGATGGGGACTGTGCTGAGACAGGCTTTGGCACAGTCCCAAGTACATAATAAGCAATTAAGATACAGTAGCTGCTAATATTATAAGACATGCCAACAGTGCAGAAATTTTTTTTTTTATTGTTCATTATGTTGCTACTTCTGTTTCTCTTCCCCACCACCCACCACAAAAACACACCAAACAACCACAAAAAAATGGAAGTGGCCAGGATGCTATACCAATATGACACAGGCAGAAAATGACATTTGATCTTCATGATGGAGCAAAGCAAGTAGCATGGGTGTTCCTACTGCTATAGAGATTAAGACGCAGAAGCACACAAAGTCCTCCAGGAGGAAGGGTGGTCCAGGAAGGGGTGGTCCAGGAAGGGTTGGCCCAGGGGAAGGGTGGCCCAGGGGAAGAGTGGCTCAGAGGGGAGGGGTGGCCTGGAACAGTGGGGAAGACATGGACCGTGGTGCCAAAGTGTGTCTGTTCACATCCTGGCATACCACTTCTGTGTGTTATTCAACAAGTTAATTAATCTTTTGGGGCCTCAATCTCATCATCTGTAAAACAGGGATAAAAATAGTACCTATGCCATCAGGTTGGCACCAGGATCGAATAAGCAAATACATGTCAAACGCTCACAATAGTGATTGGCACATAAATGCTGTGAGCCTTGGCTGCTTCTGCTATCACTGTACTCGTGACCATTGCTATAACACAGGAGAAGCCCCAGGGCAGAAGGACTAAGCCCCCTCACATGGCTCTGGGCACAGGGGACCCCAGAGGGGCTTGCACAGCACCCTAAGCACGGTATCCGTGGGAGCTGCAAGGAGCCCGTGGTGAGAGGGGTGAAACCTAAGCCGCTGAGCGTTGCCCCCACCCCCTGCCAAAAGCAGGCCTGTAACTCAGGATGACCTGTAACTCTGGAAGGGGCCCCACTGGGGACGAGGCCACACAGAGGAAAGAGTTGTCACATAATCCCGGACCTGCAACACTGGAAGGCAAAAGAACCAAAGCTAGGGCTGCAAGAGGAACTGGTGCTGAAACTGAGGCCGGTGATACCGGCTCAGTTCTCCTGAGCCTAAGATAAAGGAAGCTCAAGGCCGAGGCAGCCTAGATCCACATCCTGGGATTCTGGAACACTCACCTGAATGGCAAAGGACAGCCAGCACCAGCAGGAGCCCGAACAGGACGAACCCTCCTTGGCTTCTCATTGTGCCTGTCCACAGAATCTGGAAGGAAGGGATAAGACGGGTTGTCACGAATAACAAAATACTGCTGGTTACCTCAGAGACCACGAGCTGGAAGGCTGAGCTGGCTTCAGGGAACATGGGGGAGGAGGTGACAGACCGGAAGACACAGGAAACCTATCGGGCTGGACACCACGGACTAGGAGTGCTCTCAGGAGGGCGCACTTGACCCCTGTCCTGCCCTAAGACCTCAGCTTACTGAAGGAACACGGTGGGTCTCGGTGAGAGGGCGGCTACAGGGGTGTCAACACCCACTGGGCGGTGCCCAGCCCTATCCCACAGCAGCTGCACACACGTAAGTATACTCAGTCCTTATCGCTACCATGAAGTGAGTATAACACTGTCTTCCTCCCCACGAGAGTTGCTTGGTCAAATGAGAGAAGAGAAAACTGACTAATACAGCAACTACAGTTCCTACTCCACTGGCCCCACTTGTGGCTGCTGACTGAGCTGGAAGGCCACTTCTTCTCCAGGTCACACTGCTAAGCGAAGCAGACCAAATGGCGACTCTGGAGGGCACCAGCCTGCATTCAGTAGCAGAACAGGGGCAAAGGTTTAGCATGCATGGAAGCTCTGGCTCCCCACCGTGACAAGTCCAATGGGGACACCTCCTTGTTTACTTTGGGGATGTAAAGAGAGGTATCAGACAACTTTGATGAGGAGTCCCCAGTACATTCGTGCCTAGATGTGCAGCCATAAGCATCAGGCGAGAAGAAGGGGAGGCTGAAATGCCTCTGACCCTTTCTCCCAGTAGGGAAGCCAAGGCACATGGGGGTTTTGAACTTGCCTAAGTGCAAAGCATCAGTCGCAGATCTAGAAGTCCCCAACTCCACCCCTACATCCCTGGACCCATCCTGAAATGAGGAGGTGACAGCTCCTATAAACCGGGGTATTCCACATTCTATTCTCCTGAGCCCCACAAGACTCATGCCTTGCAGACAGATGGGGCTCTGGGGGGTGGCGGGGGACAGGCCACCGACCCTCCGCAAGGTTATCAGTACAGAGTTCTTTGATGCTACCAGTCAGGGGAGGACCAAGAAGCAGAAAAGAGCAGGGTTTGGCATTGTTCCAAGAAGAAAATGTTGAGTGAGTTAAGCCTGGAGTGGGCAAGAGATGGCTTTCTGATGTGGGGAACCAGAAAGAAAAACAAACAAGGACTGGCCTTTCCTTACAAGGCGAGTACCTCCTACTTCCCTCTGGCCTCTTCAAAACCTACAACCTGCTACTGGACACCAGCCGCCCTGTGGGACCATCCCAGGGGTATGGAGCCCCCACACTGACAGCCACCTGCTTGGCTCCCCATGCTCAGGGATTTCTGGGTAGAAAGGATGATTTACAGGCTCAAGTTAGACAGGGATTAGGACCACAGGGGATGGCAGCAAGTGGGCAAGGAGAGGAAGGCATTGATCTGAGGTCCCCAAACAGGGATGCAGGGAGCTTCGGACACTTCCTAAAAGTTAGGAAGAGCTGTGGTGTCAGGTGTCAGGCATCCCCATCAGAGGAGGTGGGAGGGAACCTCCAGACTCAAGTTAGGCACCAGAAAGGTATCGGGCTGGCAGGAGCTGCTGGCTCCAAGAACGGTCTTCCTTCCCTTGACATAAGTAACAGCGTTACAACAAACAGGGTCTTTGAACTTCCCTTGGAACGGTCCTTGACATAACTAACAACACACAGTGTCCCTGACAGAGAAGGGTTCTTTGATGGAGCACATTAGAAAGAACTGGCCTGCTAAGAAAGCAAGAACACAATGAACTGGTTAAGGGCACAGTCGTTCGAGTCCAGTCTGGAGGACTCTGAACAAGGCCTCGAATAGTTCTGGCTCTGCCACTTATTTGCTGTGTGTGAACCTCTGATCTCCACCCTTCATCTCATAAACTCGGGGACAGTCACATGTACTGCACAGTGCGATGCCAGGCCAAAGACAGCACTCAAGAACAGCCACTGTCAGTATTCCTGAGAAGTCATGAGGTTACTGGGGGAAGAAATTCGGTGGGGAGGGGTGCGGCGGGGTGAAGAGTTGGGAGGGCAGACAGAGGGCAGCATCAGGTGAGGAAGGAGAAACTCTGTATTGGATGAGTAGGGGAGACCTTGGTCCCCAAACCTAGGGCAGCCCTCAGCATTGTGGGTTGGGCAGCAGTGTCAAGTCTCAGCCTCAATCTATACGACCAGCTGGTCGTCACTGCAGGTGCTTCCATGACATGCTGGCAGAGGGGCAGCGACGGCCCGGGAAGAAGTGACCAGTGTGCAGATGCCAAGGTCGGGCTGGTCAAATGAAAATAAGACCAGGTCTTTGTTAACCAAACTGCAATATGAATTTCCAAGAGCAAAATGCTCACATGAAGCGTGTGTGCGTGTGTGCGTGTGTGGGGACTGGGAGAGGACGGGGGCAGAAGAAGAAATAGCCCACCGTTTTAAAGCTATTTTATAGATGCCTTAAAATGTGGACTGTAATGAATGTTAAGCAGGATTATTTATGACTTTTTATTTTTCTTCCCAATCCTTTACTTTTTGCCATCTTTCCCCCAAATATTCTATAATGAATCAAGTATTACTTTTAAATAACAAGTATCAGGAAAAGCCACACATTACAAATGTTCCTTGTTTAGTAGTCATATATCACCTAGCTTTTGGTAAATCTATCTCAGAATTAAAAAAACAAAAAACCCAAACTCATGGTTTGAAACTCTTCCCTAGTCTAAAACACCCTCCATTTTAAGTAAAAAAAAAAGAAAGAAAGAAAGAAAGAAAGAAAGAAAGAAAGAAAAGAAAAAAAAGAGAAAAAAGGTGTTCATAATTTAAGTGTAGATAAGATGGTGGATGAACCAAAAGTGCCATGATTTCACCCAAACCAAGCACTTACACACAAGACACAGTCAGAAGGCATCAACAACTCTTAACTTTTTTCTAAACATCTCAGGACTCATTAATAACTGTGGGTTTGTCCCTATCGACTGTTTTTTGTTTTGTTTTGTTTTTTGAGACAGAGTCTCACTCTGTTGCCTGGGTGAGTATCGTGGTGTCAGCCTAGCTCACAGCAACCTCAAACTCCTGGCTCAAGTGATCCTCCTGCCTCAGCCTCCCAAGTAGCCGGGACAACAGGCACGTGCCACAATGCCTGGCTAATTTT
>RJWJ010035930.1:0-16383 GCA_004363605.1 Indri indri
ACCGGCCAGTGTGTATCAAGTCTTGTCCCCATGTAAAATATGAACACATTTTAAAGGATTCATTCTTTGGAGATTTTTGCATCTTGTAATTTACTTCTAATCAAAATAAAGCAGTTTAGTTGAGTGGATAAGAATGAACTCATTCCTGAGAGAGAGATACGGTGTAAGTTTATGAAGATTTGCAACAGCCATTTCTGTCTGAAATAGCCAGTACTCCTGGTTTGATTTCTATTCCATGTTTGAAAACAGAAGAAAACATTTATGGTAACACAATTTTAGTAGAGAACAGGCTGGTTTTAGTACTTGAAATTTGGAAGCAAATTTAAGTTCCTCCAAGTCTAATTTGATTTGACATCTTTGGTGGTAATGTCCTGGGAACAGCTCATTCATATTGACATTGCCATCGAGTACATGAAATATTTGCTAGCAGCTTCTTTAGTACTCAGTCTGCAATGCCAATTAAGTACCTTCGGACTCAGAAATGAGTGGGGGATGTAATGTAGACCTGTCATGGTGTAAAATAAATATAAACCTTGCTTTGGTCTCTCCTGAGAAGAAATCTCAAAGCTCTAAATAAATAGATTTCCTTTTCTTGTTAGTTCTTACCTGAAGGACAGCTCCAAATTCCCTTTCAAGGAGGTTCTTCAGGTCTTTCTTGCTTAATGATGCCCCATCACAATCATGTGAGGCATATTGATCGAAAACTTCAGTGATATTATAGATGCTTATCAGAAGTGGAGACATTTTTTTCTTTCCTTCAAGTTCAAGTAAGCCTAGTACAATAAAATAGGATCCAGAATCAAAACTTTGTTTCTGTTTCTTTGGAAGGCTTCATTCACACTGTCATAAGCAGATCCCTAAATAATTTGACTCTACAGCAGGAGTTCTTTTCAACCTGGACTTTCAAAGCATTTTATCTTTGAATATAGTATTTACAAAGGGAAAGAGAGATCCTGAGAAATTTGAAGTGAGGGAATCATCTTCAGACTATCCTGTAGTCAACTTTTGATTGTCCACCCAATCTGGATTATCCATATCCTTTCCTTCTCTCTTTCTTCCAGCTCCCTAGCATATTTCAGAGCAGACAGTGAAGTGAGGAGTGCAGAAATTTAAATTTTGTATGTTGCTATTCATAAGCACTTTCCTCTAAAGTTGAGCAAAGAGGATAGGTGAAAGCCAAAAGAAGAAGGGAGACTTAAGAGTATCTTAAAGCGGATAGAAGCCATGTACAGCTAATTGTATCAGCAAAACATCTGGTGGTAAATAGAACAATGAAGAGCTAATATGAATTATTCTTCCACATTATAGTCCATAAGAGATCTAGGAGTATAATTTATGTCACCAATGCTGAGATTAAACACTACTTCTTCCTAGGCAAAAGATGGCATTATAAAATTCAGATACACCAGTGCAGAAAACACAGAGTGAATGTTACCTCCTTCGACTCAGATATATCACAGATAGTCAGATATTCAATTATTGAAACCTTCTGAGAGGTCCTTCGTCATTGGCTACCAGAGTCAGTAAGCCAAACTGAACCTGGAAAACTTTGAATGATATTGTTCTTATGGTTAGCTTTTGTTAAATCCAAATAAACCATTTGAATCTTGGCATTACAAAAAACATTAGCCAGCAGGAGACTGACGTTAAAAGAATACATGAGTGGCTTTGCTGTCTGGGTGTGTATAGTGGTTCATCTAGCTAACTTCTTTATCTACTTCTCAACTCGGATACTTTAGATGCCATAACTATGAAGATAGTCCATATTAGGTAAAACCAATATAACAAGAGAAGAGAAGGTTGGCAAACTTTGGAGATGACAGTTTTTAGGAAGACAAGCCCTATTAGAGCCACACACGATCATCTCTGGATGTGCAAAAGTATAGAGTTTAGAGCCTTGGGAGAAGAGGCCATATCTCCATTCTAGTGATGGATCCAACCATAAAAGATGAGATGGAATTAGTGGGAGTTAGCCATCTCTGTAAGACACTGATCCCTTTTTTCACAGAGAACCTTCCCCCATACCCTAACATCTAAAATAGCTAGAAAAATGAAGAATTGTACAGAAGACCATGATCTGACAAAATGGGACTTACCCACTTCACCAGAGGAAGAAGTTGAGTGCTCGCTGACACCACTGGCAAGTGTACTGGGTAACTGGGAGCTGGGCCTTTTATAGGAGTTTTAATTGTGCCCCGGAGAGCAACTTGGTAAGGAGACACCCATTCTGTGGGATGGCCTGATTCATTCCTAACCAAGCCCAGCTCCACCTCTGTCTCCATGAATGGCTTGTTTATCTCACTATTTGCTCACGTAGCTGTTTGGCACAAGGTTCACAGATCTTACCTCCTAACAGTTAGGGTACTGGCCCCACCTGACATGAAAGGGTAGAATACTTGGCAGAATCTCGACTTTTCTTTAATTATTAAAATTAAATTAAACAATAAAAGATATTAAATGTTCAGAATCCCAATCGATTATGACTTTATTACAAAGGAGTGACCTCTAAGCTGTTTGCTTTATAAAAGATATAAATTCTAGGTTGGGATTAAACAGAAACTTTGAAATAAACTGATGAGAACTGATAAATTCCTCCATGGGATGTGACGGTCCATGGGGAGCTGCTCATAAGCCATGCCTGAAGCAATTCTAGGACAATGGGAGAGATGTAAGGAATTGGTTAACTTCTCTTAAAATGCAAGTGGGAAAAAATTTTACATTTGTATTCCTTGGTCTGATATGGTGGGTTTCCTACGGATCGGGGATTGCCTCCTCAGTAAATAATTTTGAAGGGTACCTCAGAAATGTGTTTTCATTAAACCGTTCATAGGAAAACTTGAAATCTGTGAAATTTAATTCTTAGAGATATTACATCTAAATGAAACTTGCTCATTTCTTTCCTCATTAGCATATTGATGTCCCTGGGGAAAAAGAGCTGGTGTAATGCCTTATTGTAGATATAATCATCCTGCTCAGCCTAACTTACTAATGATTATGACACCTAAACACCTGAGTCTGCTTCTCCTGGAAGCACATTAAGGTAATCCGTCATTCTAGCCCATTATATCCATCAGGGCTTTCTCAACCCTGGCCATCATTTGCAGATCTCAGTACTGTTTTATTGTAAGGAACTGGATGTTATTCCTAGTTGTAAGTGACTCCCATCCTCACGTTTCAGACTACATGAAACTTTGGTTCATAATAGGTTTATGGAGACTATTAAATGATTCAGTGGCCGCTCTGCATTTCTGTCTCCTCCTTTGTCCAACAGAGGCAAGTACTGGTTTTCTGAGTTTTGAGAAGACTGTAGGGTCCTTCAGTAGCATGTGAAAATTTGGAACCTAAATGTTGATAGCTATTTCTTTATGTGCAGATTAGTCTGAATGATAGTGGAGTTGAATTCTATTTTCCCCCTCACTTGCTGCCATTCCAGATGTGCAGTATAGAGGCAGGTGAAGTGACAGGATGGGAAGATAGTTGTAAGCCTGGCTCACTTCTGCCTCCTGAAGGACCTCAGCACTGAAGTCTGTGATCAAGGGGTTTTTCTAGAACTGTCCGACTGTCATTATTTCTTGGGCTCGGCTTGCAAGATTAATGTGGTAGCTCCTCGGTGAAGGATGAGATTTCTTTTTTCCCCTTCTATTTAGGGTTTTATACAGTCCTCTTAAACTTTGGATTCTAGGATAGGACCACCATGAGCCCTGTACACACTGCAACCACAAGTCATCATGGTAGCCCACTCTTTCACAGATGGCACTGGCCTTTTGTATGGGTGTCCTCCAAGGAATAACCTGGGCAAGCCCTGCCTTATGTCTGCTTTTGTTTTTATCTGCTTCTGTGTGATCTATTGGAGAACTGCAGCCCATCTGATGGGATACATTTGTGTGAGTCCATTACCTTTCTGTAGTGAATATACCCAAAAGGGACTGGACATTTATTAGGTTCCATGAGAATAAAGGGAAGATACTATTAATCATTCTAAAATCATAGTCGAGCAAGCAAAACAAATACACAAGCAAACCCAAAAGGAAAATGCTTTTGAACAGCCTCGGAAAATGCTTGAAATTGCATTCATGGTAACAGCAAAACTCTTTCTCCTCTCTGAATGAAGGTAGATCTTAAATCCATTGATGGCTCTCTTACCCACTCTTATTTAAAGTCCGTATAGCATAAGGGAAAATATTTGAAAACCTACACAAACCTAAGAGAATTGGCTTCTCTTCCTTCCTGTTGTTGCTACATCATCAGAAATAGTCTAAGTCAATTCAAATGCTGAATTCTAAAATCAAGGTCGATATTCTCCTAATGAAGTGATCATCATTGTTACATAATGTTCTTGTATTTTACACAATGTCATTATTTAACACATTAACTACCATGTGAGTTGTATTTAACTCTATGCTAGTTTTGAGCCTGGGGCTTTGTGAAGCATATGTAGCTCACACATCTCTTTAACCTTGGGACCTGTGTGAGCTGTTTTTCAAATTGCATATAACTTATGCACAGAAAACAATACAAAACAATAAATTTTTTATTAAATTAGATTGTTTTGTTTTAGAAGTTTTTCTCCTATTTTCATAATAAAACACTGTGGCCCCAAGGAAAAAAATTTTTTTTTCTAGTGTGGGAGTCAATGTGTTCAGAATGTCATTTTAATAGAGGTCCCTGACATAAGGTTTGAACAAGGAAATAGTTTTCATTGTTTTCTAGTTCCTTAAAAAAAAGGTTGGCAAATGCCAGAGAACATAGAAAATTATCAAATCCTAAAAAATTGGTTCAGTCTATTTTTATTCAAGACCAATTGGGAATCCTTGAAATGTGGTAGTGTCCATTTATTGTGGTTTACCAGAAAATAATGGTGTTTTTATAATCTGAAGATATCCATATTTTTATAGACAAAAAGTTTCTTTAGCTCTCTTTTTTTAAGACTGGAGACTGAGGCACTGAGAGATCAGAGAACATTACTTAGTGGCCCAGGAATGACCTAAGTACCCCTGCTCCATTTCTGTAAGAATGTCGTTATTTATCAGTGGGCCCAGAGTAGGATACCGGTACTTGACTTTGAGACTTGAGCTCTTTATTACAGAGGAATTAAAAAGAGAAAATAAAGTTTATATCACTCAGATGCTTTAATATTACATTAATCACGAAGCCCCTATCAGTGTTGAAATCTTTGGAGGTGGGGCTCTGCTGGATTAACAAACAAACAAATAAAGAACTAAGAAAGTAATAGATTTTTCTGGTCTTTATCTTATTCAAGAGCTCATTTCCCATTTTCTCCTGTTAGAACCCAGAAAAAGATGATACCACTGCATTCTGTGGCATTTACCTGACTTGGCTTGATTGGATAACCTCCAATGTAAAGATTTAGATAAAGCAGAGAAGGTGCTAGTGCCATCTTCAGCTTAATGGGTTTCTCTGGAACCCAATATGAACCACGATGTTGACACTCTGGGAAAACTTCCAAATTAGGGTGATTTTAGATGGCTTTGAAAAAAGTAAGATTCTTTGTTAAGCTCTCCAAACATCTCTCCAGTGAAGATTTTTCTTTAAAATTATGTATTAAATCTTTTACGTTTTCCTATTGTTTCCTCTTACTCATTGACCCACCTCCTGGATCCCACCTCTGCCAATCTAAAACCTAATGTAGTTTCTTTGAGACCCCTCAGAAGTTCCATCTCCTCTCCAAAACCTTCCTTGACCTTTACATGTAATGCTCTTCCAATTAAAACAATTTTTTTTCCACCGCATGCGTAGTCAGCATCATACAACATAGTGCTAGTTAATGTGTAATTTTCATATTCTTCTCTAATTTAATGGGTGCTTGTTTTGTCTTTTCATTTGGGTTTTAAGTTCTTTGAAGGTAGCACTGTATCTTTTATTTCTACTAGGTGTTTAATAAAATCCTAGTTGATATGATATAATTTCATTGCATTGTGGCAGTTTAAATGCCCAACAGGTCAGAGTGAGATGAATCTCTTGATCTGCAATGGACCGTCTATTTGGATGATGGCTTGGGGATAAGGGTGCCCACCATGCCAGGAGTCAGCCCTTCTGGGGCCTCTTTCTAATTTCCCAACTTTCTTAGTTGCTTTACCTCCCACTGCCATCCTTCCCCTGTGCCCATTATTTCACCCCTCTGTTAAATGAGGAACTGTACGATAGGAATCCCTTCCTCAGAGTGGAGCTGTAATAATTACAGCTTGTAAAGCATTTTGTGATTCTTAGATATAAAAGGGCTAATTATTATGCATTAATAATTCTTAATTTTTATCTTCTTTAAGGTAAATTATCCTTACTTTAATTACACCCCCACCCTGGTGGTAATTATACCTCTGAGAGTCAGCAGATGCTTTCATCTTACGTCATGCTATGCAGGGTGACTGGGCACAAGTGCCCAGGGAGGGCATTTCTACCTTCTGCCCACTCCTGCTGTCACCTGGAGTGCAGAGGGCTCTTGGGTTTCTTTGTTGTTAAACTGGTTATAGATATCAAGTAATTTGTTTTCTTTGTTCTGTATCTTAATCCTAGCCAGTGGCTCCTCAGTTTCATAGAGCTTTGGGATTTGCCAAAAGACACACTAAATGGGACAAATGAATTTGACTTTTGTAATTTAATGAATCCATGAATGAAGGAAGCAGGCATCTTTGACTGGGTTGTAGAGACTTTATGGTATCTATCATAAAAAGATTTTCAGCTGCCATGTGAAAGAACGGCCATAACTCCTCCTGAGTAGAGGTGCTGGGTGACAGTCTCTATTCTGCTTAGATCTGTTTCTTGTAGAGTGGTAAGCCACTCTTTAGGATGAGATAAGAAGATTTGTCTCTAAAGAATTGAAAAAAAAGTTTTTTTTTGTTGAGAGATATTTTGCTTTCTGACAAACGTACATACCATAAAGGTGGTTGGAAACTGAGGCTTCACACACAACGGGTACTCTGTGTTGTGGGAATAAAGGTCATGGCCTCCCAGATGTGGAAAAGAGCACAGGCAGGTGTGTTTGGCTTGGGATTTTTTCTCCAGGCCCAGACATCCAATAACTACTGCACATCAGGATGTAGTTACTGAGTCCTAATCTTGGGTGTTTCAGCACTGTGGATCCTACCCTGTGCCTAAAGTAAAGATGGAGGTGGAACAAGATGGGAGGGTGGGTGACAATGTTCAGAGTATTTGGTGCCTTTCACTGTGACCCTTCCCCTCAGAGGGGTGCATGCCTGGAGCTCTGCCTCCTCGCCTCCCCCAACTCCAGCATCCTTCTTTCAGTTTCTTTCCTTGCCTCATTCCCTCTTCTCTTCTCCTTTTTTAAAATTTCCCTTTCCCCATCCCATCCTTAAAACCATTCCAAACTCAGGTAGGAAAAAAAAATAGTGATGAAGAGGCTTTGGGGGGACCAGTCAAGGTCCTTGTCCCTTGGCCTCCAATGAGGATCTGAGTGAGTTCATAGCATCAGTAAAGGGACAGAAGACAGGCTGTGTGTTTCTTGGTTCTTCCCACAGTAACTCTCTTTTGCTTCAAAAGCATTTGTTGAGCCCTCTGTTCTACTTCACGTATGGTTCAAGGTAGCAGAAGGCACTCCACCCGACCTCCTGATGATTTGGAGTGGGCTATGTTGTGATCAGAAAGGTTTAATTCCAAAAATAAGACTATATATTAGTGTTCTCTTATATATACTGAACATTTTTTTTTGTGAGAATATATATATATAAAAATCTAACAACAGTGGTTACTGGTAGGGAAAGGATTGGGAAGTGTCTTTTTACTATATACTTTCTTATACTTTTTGATATTTAAACCATGTTAATATGTAAATCTATTAAAATTAACTACATTGAATTTTAGAAAACAAAAGTTCAATTCCAAGAGAAAGGAGATTAAACAAAGAGACAACCATCGGAATATCAGCAGGAATTAAAAATTTCATTCTAAGATACAAAAGAGCAGAAATGAGAGAATTTCCAGGAGTCAATGCTTCTAGAAGACAAGAACATATTTTATTGTCTCAGTTTATATAGCACCTGGCAGGGCATGGGGCTTAATAAATTTTTTTAAGCACAATAAATTTAAATAGCCCTTAAACATTTTAAACCTTAAAACTCACAAAAGTGGTTATACAATAAGCATTTGTGTTAGCCTTTTAGCTATTTTGTCAGATGTTTGACTGGAACTTTTCAGATATTTTTCTTCGAAGCTTTTCCTTATCTGTAAATGAGGAGCGCTGTAGCTGCAGTTTCTGTGGGTGTCTGACCAAGCCCAGCCTGGCTCACACCGTCAGCTCTGGGCAAGAAGGTGAACCAGTAAGGGCTCATCTGTAACCACATCTTTTGAAAGTATTTCCCAAATTACAAAAACGGGTGCTTTCAGCAGCACAAATTGGATCTTTGAAGTGGACCACATCCTATAGGTGTTACAAATTGAGAATAATTGCAACTTTTCACGGGGCAAAAAGTCAGTTTTTCTGATATATTTGCAATCCCTTCTTTCAGGTCCAACATATTTCAAAATCAGTTTTTGAAATCCTTTTTGTTATACTTTTCAAGATGCAAAACTCTTTGGAAGTCTCTGAATACAAGCCTTAGAATACTGATTTTATCATTCTAGATAACTTATCCTCATCTGTTCCATGAATGTCCACAGTGCCTTGCTACTCAGCTCATCAAAAACTTTCATTAAGAACCTGATACATGGGAAGTACTGTACAAGGTGAAAGGGAGTAGAGCATTGGAAAAGACCAATCCCAGGCATTCAGAACGTACGACATAGTTGTGAAGTCTGGTTATAATTCATGAGCACTCAAAAAGTTAAAAGAGAAAGGGACCACTGCTGGCTGAAGCAGTTTGGGAGGGCTTTGGTGAGGAGATGGGGCTTGTTCTGGATAGAGTGAGTGGATTTCGGGTGGGCCAAGTGGAACGGAGGCATTCTAGGCAGTGTGAGGAAAGATGGAGAGTAGGAATGGGCAAAGTATGTTTTGAGAAAAAGATAGTGAACCAGTCAGATCATAGTGGAGACTTTATCACTTTTTGACAAAGGGCTGTCTCCTTGGTCTTTTCAAGGTTTGACTTCACAGAAGAGGTTGTTAGCTTCAACCATCCATCCATTCATTTAGGAAGGAGTTGAATATAATGAGTTACAGGTTCCATGAAAGCAAGTTCCATGTCTGTTGTGTTTGTTGCTGTATTCCTAGTGCCTGGCATAGAGCAGGCACTCAAGAAATATTTGTTGATTCAAAGAATGAATGAGTTGCTTTTAGGTGTCATATACAAGTCCATATGTAAATTCCATGACCAGAAAGTAGCCCTGTAGAATTCAGAAGAAGTCACTTTTTGGTAGAAAAGGAATACTTGAGAAAAATCGCAATAAACCATAAAGTGGGGGAAGGGCACAATTTTATTTTTTAAAATCTGGGGGTACTGAATGGTTGGCTGGATTGTCAGGATACAACGGGTGGGAATGAGGATGGAGACATTAAAATTAATATCCTAGTTCTTTCTACACTGGCCTGGTTAGTGCTGTCTTTTGGAGATCAAAAACAGAGGTTGGGGAAAAGAAATTAGTTTTGCCATGGGGCTGGTTTCCTATCTGTATCTTAAAAGCAATTCCAAGAGCATCACCTGAGCCATTTGAGCTTCCTCTGCTATTATTATTCAAATGAGGACTTGAATAAGCAGAATTTGCTTCAGTGAGGAAACTGCCTGGGGCACCAGCCTAGGCAAGGTTAAGTGAACTGGTTTTGCTCATAGTGAGTGGTTCATGAAGGAGGCCTCATCTTTCTAATCCAAACAAATGACATATTTCATCCTGATCCTCTGTACTCAGCATCATATGATCAGTTCAGTCTAATCAAATTTAGTGAGCACTGGCCCAGGTACTCAGAACTCAGAGGTGACCAGGCATACCTCTGTTCTGCATCTCCAGTTTAGTGGGGGGAGTTTTGGCTTATAAGACATGGTGATAGGGAGTCTATTTTTTGTCGTTGTCATCATCATCATCGTCATTCTCATCACTATAAGCCAGATACAATAGTAACTGTTGTCTTTTATTTAATTCTTACACCAATCTTGTGTAGTAAGCATTATTCTCATTTTGTAGATGGGGAAACTGAGACTTTGAGATGTTAAGTAACTTACCTAAGGTCCAAGAAGTTGGGAAGTGGCAGAGCTGGAATTTAAATCCAGATCTATCTGCTTCTAAAAACATACTGTACTATCATTCTATACTACTCCTTTCATTCTTTGCTGTCTGTGTGGAGACAACAATACTTTGACATGGAAAGTCCCAGTTAAAAGATATTCCATTTACCCTCCCCCCACATCATAGTTCAGCTAGTGCTTTTGTCCCCTCTGATGTGGTTAGAACAAACCCATGCTGTGCAGTGGGGTGGCCATCTGCAGGAGGTGCCAGTTTCATAAAGGAGGTCCCCTCAGCCACAGGGAGCGGAGGTTCATGAGCTTCCTTAGGAGACTGGGAGGATATTATCTCTAATGAAACATAGTGATGATTAGATCAAGACAACTTGACTTCAGTGATGTTTTTCCCCTGACAACTTTGTGTGAAGAAGCCAGACGTGGCCAAGACCAGTTTGTGCAGCTGATGAAGGCACTGGGGCAGAGAGCGTCCTCTTATCAGACACCAGTGTAATGACTGCTGACTGTCATGTGCAGACCATGCAGACTTCTAGCTACAGCTTGATTATAATCATTAAGTTTTTATAGGACACTAAGTGCATTGCAAAGGGTTTTATGATCCTCTTTTTATTAGTTGTTCCCCATCCAGCCCAGCCTGACAGAAAGGCTGCCGCCTCCACTTTCCAGGTGTGGAAACCCGGCCACTGTGAGGTTAAGTTGCTTTCCAGAGGTCACCCAGTGGCTGAGCTGGGGTTCCAACTTGCTGGATTGGCCAGATGAGGTCTGCTCCTTTTGGCCAATCTGTTGATGCGAGAATCATGGAGATTTGGAGCTAATGAAATGATACCTTGGGGGTCTGGAAGGTGGTAGGATAAGCGGTTTGAAATTTGTGTTTTGTCTTCCAATGTGAATTTTGGTTTCGGTGTCAAGAATTTGACTAATCAAAAGTAGAAGAGCTCAGTCATTCTTTTCCCTTATCTGGGTTCTACCTTGTTTATGTGCCATCTTTTCTTTCCTCTATTCTCCAAAAGAAGTTGGTCCTGAACAGGTGATTCCAAGTTCCAGGCATTTAGAGAAGGGCATGGGTGGTAGGTGGTTCTGTTCATGCTGATTAGAGGCCATACAAGAGCTCAAGGTAGCTCCCTTTTGCCTAGAGATGGCATTATGATAACCTCTTATACTACACATAGGGTTTCTAAAGCACTAGGTTCATGTGATCTTCCTAGGTGTTCAGGCTCTGACTTTAATTAAATTTGGGAACATGGGGTTAAGGAAATTGAAATAAGTTATTTATTTATTACTCTTGCGCAGCAGGAGTTTTCAAAACCTTCAATGCGCGTTGTAAGTTTCTACAGGAGGACACTAGGATAAAGCATTTCTGAAACTCATGGATCACTGACTGTTTTTCCCCTAATCTATTTTTTGACAGTGACATTATCTGGAATGCCCCTGGGAAAATGAAACTGAGTATGCCCTGTTCATACAGGCAGCATGCAGTCCTCTTCCTTGTTTCTGTGGCTCCTCAGTGAGCCTCATTTTGCTCCCTGGAGTCATGGAACAGGAGAAAATGCTCCTTTCAAAATTCTCATAGGAAGCATAGTTGAAATTATCTTCCCTACTACATGAACCACTTAGGCATGAACTCGTGCCCAAAGCCATGAAAGGAAGTAGATGTTCTTCTGAACTAAATTTTTCTTTTTGGCCTGTCCCATTGAATTACTGTAATGTAATACGTGAGTTTTGATTATAGGGTATATGTTGGGATAGAAGTTACTATGGAGATCTTAGGAGTACGTATCAAATGGGTTGTACTGTATTATGGACAACTTCTTGAAATCATTTGTACCAATAATTCAACATAATACGAATTGCCTTGTGCTGTCCCCACACCAAATTTCCTCCCAGAACTCTGTGCTTGTGATGTTTCTGTGTACAAGATAGTGTCAGAGTGTAAGAGTGTGTCTCTTTTGGGAACTGTTAATTTTTTAATAGAATTTGGCTGGCCATGTAGTAAATTGAGAGCCTGGGGGTCCCTGTTGTGCATCTAGCTTAGAAATTGGTATTCTCCGTGACCTTATGTGAGTCACTTAAACTCTCTGGGCCCCAGGTGTCTGTCTAAAAAATTACAATAATGACTCCTGCTTCTTCTCTGGGGCGGGGTGTGGGGTGAGCTACAGTAAGTGAGATCATAAACTAATGGAGGGCTGAACTAAGGCGAAATACTTTGAATTTGTAGGAAAAAAGCAAGAAGAGAATTTTCTAAGTTTCTCCCTGTTCTTTTCCTTTCTTTAGCCTCTAAATGTAGAATCTTGGTAAGAAATCTATGGAGAGAGAGGTCAGGAAGAGATTCCTGTGTATGTAACTGGTCTGGGACTTTCCTGCTTTCACAGAGCTTCATGTGGTACATTGCCTTCCTTGAAACCACTGTGAATATTGAGTTTTGTGCCCTCTTTATCAATTGATAATCCACTTCTGTTATTGTGGGGTGCTCAGTCTGATTATTTTATATTTCTGCATTAAATCTTTTTCCTACTATGTGTCAGGATTCAGGGCAAAGTTTCTTCATTAAACCTTATGAGACATCCACTTGCTGAAATTCAAAGGTGTTGCTGGATATTTGTTGTTTCATTGGCCTTTTCTTACCATGTGCCCAGGAAATCCAGAACTGGCATCTTAGGATATTCTTTGTCTCAGGTCACTGGGATCTGACATCTCAGCAGCTTTTGCTGTCAGGAGCTCAAACCAGTTCAGTTTTCTACTGTGCTTATATTATCATGACGTCCATTTTCAGACGATGAGGTGGAGGTGGAGGTTGGGAGGACCTGCCTAAGGCCTCAGGGTGACTCATGAGCGCAAGGGACAGTGAGGGATGGGAGTGAGAGATTTTTTCCTCCTGACCTCACTCCCAGACCCCATGCTTCCCTCCCATGGACCTGCCTGCTCAGAAGTCAGGTTCCAAAGCTGTTTCGTTGCCCTCTCCCATCCATTATTAATCTTTGATGTAATCTATTTATCTAAAGCACCATTACCCCATTATCTTCTTGTAGTTCTCACATGCCAAAAGATTCCCACCTCTCTTTCTACTTAAGTATTAACATAAATTTCAGTAAGTGCAATGTTTTACTTCCTTTAATTTCTCTTGCCTTTGGTCCCTTTGTCAGAGGCTTGGGATAGTATCTCATAGGGATAAGTGTAGAATGGTTGCTCAAAATGGAAGGGAAATTATAATTTATTGAATGCCTTCCATTTGTCATGCCTCTATATAAGATACAAAAATAACATAATAAACCTATGAGTGTAGTATTTATAGTTTGCAGATGAGGAAACTGAGGCATTGAAAGGCCAAATGATCTGCTGAAGGTCACATGACAGTGAAGGGGTGAAGTCAACATTTGGCCCATGCTATTTTCCACTATGCTCTGCTGCTTCTGGTTTTACTAACAACTCTTTGGTGGCCACACTTCTTGTTATTTACATAATTATAATTTATTACATTTGTGCAGTGATTTGTGGCTTTAGAAAATTTTTACAAATTTTTTTTTTATGTTTGTAACACCTCATGAAGTGGGTACCACAGATAATGATATTCCAATTATTTTAGATGAAGAAGCTGATGCTCATGAGATTTAGTGATTTGTCTAGTGTCCCTCGTGTGGTGACAAATCCATGCCATATAATCTGTTATCAAAATATTCTTCCTCAAATAGCATTTTAATTTATGCCATTTTTCTGATAAAGGAGCTTATAGTGATCACCTGTTGCTAATATATAATTGTCAGTCAGTTGTTCAACTCTCATCAAATGCTGACCTTCCCAGCCATCATTTATTCAACAAACCTTAATTAAACACTTGTGATGTGCAAAGAACCAGAGATATAAAGAATAATAATACATGGTCCTGGCCTTTGAGGAGATTACAGTGTGGTCAGGGAGTCACCCAGATTAACCCATTATTTTAATCCAAGATAATAAAGGTGATGATAGAGGGTATTATGGGAATACACTGAAGGGGTGCCTCACTCATACAGTAGGCTCAAGGAAGGCAGCTTAGAGAAGGTGCTGCTTGCGCAAAATCCTGTGGGACAAGTTGAGTATAGGGTGTGAGGTAGAAAGGGATGAGAGGTGAGGTTGGGAGAGCTAAGCAGGGGAGATCATGAAAGACTTTGTGGGTAAATGTAAAGAATGTGGATTTTATCCCATAGACTATGGTGAGCCATTATAGGATTTTAGGCAGGAGATGATGACATAATCATATTTGCATCTTAGAAAGGTCACTGGGGCAGTAGCATTGAGAATGGATTGGAGGAGGGCAAGATAGGCTACATTGAAATCATATAAGAATCTGTTGCAGTAAAATAGGTGAGAAATGGAGGGCTGAACTAAGGTATATGCAGTTGAGCTGGGAAAAAAATCATTTGAATTAGAAAGACTTTAAGAAGTAGAAACCCACAGGCATTGCTGACATATTGAATACAGAAGGTGAGAAAGAGGAAGGGATTTTTGCTTGAGCAGATGGGAATGTTTATAGGGAGAAGGATGTGAAAGGAGGAGTTCCATTTTGAGCATGTTGAATTTGAGATGCCTGTGAGACACCTAGGTAAAGAAGTCCAGGAAGTAATAGGAAATCTAGGTCTGAAACCCAGGAGATACATTTGGGCTGGAGATATAGATTTGGCAGTCATGAGGAGAAATGTGGTGATTAAAATCTCAAGAGAAGAGGAGATTGACTAGGGGATGGGTGTAGCACATTAGAACCACCTGGGGGATCTTTTAAAAATTGAGATCAACAAGGTCACATCACAGATCTATAAAATTTCTAGGAATGGGATCCAGGCACCAGTGTTTTAGAACTCTCCAGATGATAAAGTGTCAGGAAGTTTGAGAAGCCAGGCTTGTCCATGTGCACCCAAGCCCCAGTACTGCCCCAGTGGACCCAGGCATCAGGCCCACAAGTCCCACCAACCCAAGTACCAGGCCAGCTCATGTAAGGACTCCAGCAGCAAGCCTACCCAAGGACTCCACCAGAGGGCCTAGACAGAATGTCCAATTGGTGAAAGGCTTTCTCTGCCAAAGCCAGTCAGCAAAGACTGGAAGAGGTGTCTGTTTCTTAAAATGTGCAAACACTAATGCAAAGGCCACAACGATCATGAATAGTCAGGGAAACATGACATAATCAAAGGAACAAAATAAAGCACAAAATGGAGATCTACGAATTGCCAAAGAATTCAAAATGGTTATCTTAAAGAAGCTCAGTGAGCTACAAAAGAACACAGATAGACAACTAAATGCAAGTAGGAAAGTAATACATGAACAGAGTGTAAAGTTTAACAAAGTGATAGAAACCATAACAAAAACCAAACAGAAATTCTGCAGCTGAAGAACACAATGACTGAACTGAAAAGTTCAGTAGAGTTTCAACAATAGACTCAACCAAGCAGAAGAAAGAATCAGTAAAGGTAGAAGGCAGATTATTTTAAATTATCCAACCAGAGGAACAAAAATGGACAAAAAATTAAAAAGAGTGAAGACAATCTTTGGGACTTAGGACACACCATCAAGTGAACAATTTATGCATTATGGTAATCTCAGAATGAGCAGAGAAAGAGAATGGGATAAAAAAGCTTATTTAAATAAATAACAACAGAAAACTTCCCAAATCTGAGTAGGGAAATGAACGTCCAGATATATGAAGTCCAAACAACTCCAAGTAGATTAAACATAAAGATTAAAATACATTATAACCAAATTTTTAGAGGTTAGACAAAGAGAAATTTGAAAGCAACAGGAGAATGCAACTTGTGACATGAAGGCAACTTCCATAAGAGTAACAGTGGATTTCTCACCAGAAATCTTTTTGGCTAAGGCAGAGTGGGATGATATACTCAAAATACTGAAAGAAAAAACTGCCAACCAAGAGTACTATATCTGACAAAACTGTCCTTCAGAAATGAAGAAGAGATGTAGACTTTCCCAGACAGACAAAAGTTGAGGGAGTTCATCATCACTAGACTTACCTTACAAGAAACATTTAAGGGAGTTCTTCAAGATGAAGGAAAGGACAGTAACTAACAAGATGGAAACATATGAAAGTATTAAACTTGGTATAAAGGTAAGAATATAGTGAAATTCAGAATACTCTAATATTAATACTATATTGGTGGTGTGTAAATCACTTAACTCTAGTATAAAAGTTAAAAGACAAATATATTAAAATAACTATAGCTACAATAATTTGTTAATGGATACACACTCTAAAAAGATGTAA
>RJWJ010035931.1:0-16371 GCA_004363605.1 Indri indri
TCCTGGGCTCAAGCAATCCTCCTGCCTCAGCCTCCCAAGTAGCTGGGACTACAAGTGCATGCCATGAGATTTTTTTCAACCATTTTACTTTTTCTACTCTTTGACCTAATGAGTCAACATTCCTTTCTGACTCTTTGCTTGACTTCATTCCCATTAATTTTTTTTCTCTTTTTTTTTGAGATAGAGTCTCACTCTGTCCCCCCAGCAGTGCAGTGCAGTGCAGTGGTGTTGTCATAACTCACTACAACCTCAAACTCCTGGGCTCAAGCGATCCTCCTGCCTCAGCCTCGCCAGTAGCTGGGACTACAGGTGCTCGCCACCCCACCAAGCTAATTTTTCTATTTTCAGTAGAGACGGTGGTCTTGCTCTCGCTCAGGCTTGTCTCGAATTCCTAAGCTCAAGTGATCCTCCCACCTCGGCCTCCCAGAGTACTAGGATTACAGGAGTGAGCCACCGAACCCGGCCTGAACTTAGCCTTTTGAGTCTGGCCTCCTCCACTTAGCTTAATGCCTTTCAGGTGTGTTCTGTTGCAGGTGTCAGTGGTTCAGTCCTTTTGATCACTGAGTGTATTCCATGTGTGAATGCACCGTGGCTGGCTCGCCTGTTTACCAGCTGAGGGACAGTGCGGTTTCCAGATTTTGGTGATTATGAATAAAGCCACTGTAAACATTTGCATACATGAGGTAGTGTGAATGTGAACATAAGTTTTCATTTTTCTTGGGGGACTTCCTTTTCAGGGGCAAGATTGCTTTGTCAAATGATATGTATATGCTTAACCTTGTAAGAAACTGTCCATACCGTTTCCAAAGTGGCTGTAGTGTTTTGCCGTTCCTACCAGCATTTCAGATGACCCACATGCTAGGCACATGTGACATGCTCAGCTGGGTTTTTTAAACCATTCTAGCAGGTGTGTAATGGTATCTCCTTGTGGCTTTAATTTGCATCTCCCTAGTAACTAGCGATGTCCAGCATTTTTTATTTGCCATCCATAACCTTTGATGAAGCATCTGTTCAAATCTACCCACTTTTTTTTTTTTTTGAGACAGTCTCACTCTGTTGCCCAGGCTAGAGTGCCGTGGCATCAGCGTAGCCCACAGCAACCTCAAACTCCTGGGCTCAAGCAATCCTACTGCCTCAGCCTCCCGGGTAGCTGGGACTACAGGCATGCGCCACCATGCCCAGCTAATTTTATATATATATATTTTTAGTTGTCCAGCTAATTTCTTTCTATTTTTTTAGTAGAGACGGGGTGTCGCTCTTGCTCAGGCTGGTCTCAAACTCCTGAGCTCAAACGATCCTCCTGCCTCGGCCTCCCAAGTAGCTGGGACTAATTTTTCTGTATTTTTTTTAATAGAAATAGGGTCTTGATCTTGCTCAGGGTGGTCTCAAACTCCTGGCCTCAAGCAGTCCTCCTGCCTCAACCTCCCAGAGTGCTAGGGTTACAGGCATGAGCCACCTTGCCCAGCCCTCTTAATGCTATCTTTCAAAGAAATATCAGCATTCTTTTAGGAAATAAATTGAACTTTAGTTAATCGTGATGCATTACATTTTAGTGTTCATTTTCCAACTAGAGTTTAAGTTCGTCGTATCACTTTTAAGCACATGATTAATTCAGATTTTACAAGTAAACCCCCTCACTTATTAACCAGATTCAAATTTGGTTTGTTTTTCAGGAAATTGGATACACTCACATGAAAGTCGCGGAAGGCGTGAACTCCCTCCTGCAGATGGCAGGGCTCCTGGCCAGGCTGTGTCAGAAGACAATGGCGCCAGTGGCCAGTTAGAGCAGAGACTTCACCGACTCAGTTACGAGAGTCCTCGTCCTTGGAATGCAGGAGTCACGGCCTTCTCGCTGGGGTGGGGGAAATGCCGCTCAGACGGGGCCAGTGCGCGCCGTGCTTTAAACTCCAGCACGTCTCCGCCGCTCGCGTGTCTTTTTTCGCCTTCGACCTCAGACTCTCCAAACAGTGATGGGCCCCAGAGAAGCTCAGGGCGGGGCCCCTGATCTGTGCGTGGGGGTTGACATTTTAGCTGATAAAGTCTTGCAGCATTTGTGGGCAATAAGGTGGCCACGTGAGGCCTCGAGGAAAACTAGCTTCCTGTCTCTGCCTGCTCCCAGCGACCTTCAAGTGGAAACAGCTATTAGATGACAGACTGGACAAGATAATCTCAGTTTTTCTAGGAGCTAATCTCAATTTTTCTAGAAGCCTAAAGGGTCAGGTTCCATGGGGTGAGGGCAGGGTTTGCTGTTGCTTCCTGACGGTTTAGACAGACTTCTCAGAACGCCAGGCGCTGCACCCTTCAGGAGGGCTTGCCGAGAGCCACTTCGTGGAGTGGAGCGCACGACCCACGGCCTCAGGAAAACTGCTGGGTCCTCTTTCCCATGTGGTCTGAGTACTTGTTGCTTCAGAGTTTCCCAGTGAACTTTGTATTTCTAGAATTGCCTTTTTTTTTTTTTTGCAAGGTAGTATTTCTTTCCATTCTCTTTTAATTATGAAAAATTTTAGAGTAGAGGGAATGACATGGTGAACCTTCATGAATTCGTTGTCCACCCGCCCTGTGTTATCCACACAGGGCCACCACCTACCAGCCGTCCCACCCCCAGATTCTTGTGCAGCAAACCCCAGGCAGTTTTAGGACGGTGTCTTTCATGGGCTGGGGGTGACTCCTGTGCATGGCGGTCTCCTGTGGGAAGCTTCGATTGAAACACACTGTCCTGTGGGCTCCTGGATGAAGGCCTGCAAGGGTGTGGCTGCCCCTGCCTGTCTCATCCCTGTGGGTCCCAGACAGCTCTTGTGTCCTGGTCTGAGCATGGAGCAGCCGGGGCTGGCCTTCCCAAGCAACATCAGTCCCCCACCCAGGCCACATTTGAGTGGGGACACTAAACAGACATGGGAGAGGCTCTAAGGTTACTGGATTTTGGGGTTAAGGTTTCCGTTAAGGGTGGGGGGGAATTAAAAATAATTAAAGCCCTTGAAAACAAAGGCGTAGCGCATACCTTCCCAGTGTTACTACCTGCGACCTCATCATGCCTGGGCGGTGAAGGATTGATTATATCCCAATTTGCAGGTAAGGACAGTGGGCCCAGAGAGCCACCTGGTTCCCCCAGCTGGGGACAGCAGAGGCAAGACTCCCCCAGTGTCTTGTCCCCAGTGCTGGAGTCCCTCCAGCCCTGTACCTCCACTCACCTGAGCTCACGGTAGAGGCGCTTGTCCCTGAGCTTGTGAGGTCAGGACTTTAGGGTGTGACGTGACGGTGGCCAAGAATTGGATTCTAGACGTTTCCTCTGATTTCCTAACTTGTGGTATTGATCTCTTCTCATGGGAGCAGTCGGTGTGGGTGTTCTGGGAGGAGGGCTGCACTCGGGACCTCCCTCTCTCTGGCCTCAGGGTCCCCTTCTCATCAATAAGAGGCTTCACTTCATTCCCTCAAAAGGTTTTTTTTTTACCTGAAGCAGACGCAGGAGAATCGTGGCTCTTAAACTAAAGTGGTTTATTGAGATGTTTGGGTTGGGGGAGGCATGTTTCCCTGGCTGGGTTTCTGACTCAGAAGTTCCCCTTGGGCCCCTGCTCCCCTTAGCCAAGGCCCCCTGGGCCGAGGATGACACCGGGCGGTGAAGGGCTGCACTGCTGGCTGAGGGGCCTCTGGCCACTGTCCTGACCGCACTGCTCCAGACTGATGCACTGTTGTCCACGACAGATGCCATTTTCACAGAAGGGGCACAAGGTGGCTGTAGCCTCACTTCTTCCTGAGTGAACCGAGGCCCAAAGAAAGGGGAGGTCCCTGCTAAAGGACAGAGGGAGAGCCGGGGCCTCGCCTCGCCAGGATGCTGAGGGTAACCACATGTAATGCTTTGTAGGGTAAGTCTCTACCCTGAAGTTCAGAATATTAAATATGGCTCCACCTATATAAATTAACTGTACAAGGTTATCAATCACAAAAAATCCCAGCAACTGACGATAGCAAGTTGGGATCCAAATCCAAAGCAAAAAGGACACAACCACCAGTGTTGATGTTTTAGACATGGGGATAGGGCTACAGCGTGACCTAAACCCTGGGTGTCCACCACAGCGGGAGCCGGGTCACCCCTGGCACCTGCCCAAGGAAGCCTGGGTTGTGGGGCGGGGGCAGTGGGAGGTGCATTTTTGGCAATCCTACAAGCAACCGTCCCTCCCCAGGCTGCACCCCCGTGGCCAGGTGGTCCTCAGGAGGTGTCAGTGTCCCTTCCAGGAGCAGCCATGCAGGGGCCTAAAAGTTGAGCAGCTCTAGAGAGCCATCCTCGGGAGGCCACCAGCAGGTCCACGAGCTCAGTGGTCCTCCAGCCGCCTCACCTTGGCGCCTGCGGCAGAGAGGAAGAGTTTGTTGAAAGGAAGAGTTTGCCTTGGCCAGTTTTTCGTTCCCTCGGAAGCAGAGTGGCTGGTTTGGGTCAGCACTCAGCTGCCCTCCTGGCTCCGGGCGAGCAGAACCCGCCCGCCAAGCAGCCTCAGCTGGGTTTCTTAAATCCTGATCCCGGCCGAGGCTGGGGATGCCCTCTGCACACTGGCCAGCTGCCTTCTCCCAGACAGGTCCTGGGCCGGCGCTTGCCCCCCCAGATCTGTCCTCGCCCGACACACGGAAAGTTGCGTCAGGCCTTGCGTCAACTGCCTTCCGCCCTGACTCACTGGAACCCGGCGATCGGGCCACTCGGCCTTTTGTCCCCCCATTGCCAATGCGGGCTGCGGTGTCCACACCTCCTCTGCGCCAGACAGCATCCAGCTAGACAGGGCTCATCAGCCACTGCCCGACCCAGCGCTCGCCCCCCTGCAGCTTTTCTGTCCCCGTGCTGTCAACTCTGTCATCTAAAAACCTGCGCGATCCCCAGCTCCTGCCCCACTTCCTCTGCTCCCCTCTGAACTGAAACTGCTTGAAGAATTATCTGCACCACTGCCTTTGCACGCAGGCCTTCTCCCCACCACGTCGCCAAAACTGCCCTTGTGACCGATGTCCGCCAGCACTCGTCGCTGTCATCACAACCTTCCCGTGCTTGGCTACACCCTCTCTGAGCCCTGTCACTGGTGCTTCTCCCCATCTGGCTTGGGAGGGGCCCCGGCTCAGCGTTTGGTCCTCTTCTCTCCCTCCCTCCCTCCCTCGGTGACTGCACCGTCTATGCGGTGACAGTGCCCAGGGCTGTGGCTCTAACCTGACCCTCTCCCCTGAGTCCCGGCTCAGACATCTCCCCGCCCGTGTCCTACCCCACCCAGATGGCCAACTGGAACTTAACACGTCCAAAAACAAACTCCTAGCTGTCCCTACAAAACCTGCTGGCCAATACCGCCCAGATCGAACGGCGACATCCGCTATGGCTCAGACAGACTCGCAGCCCTCACCTGGGCCTCACGCCCGCACCCATCAATACCTCCTCCAAAACACATCGGGATCTCTGCCCTCCCCAGCCCCAGACCCCACTGTCACCACCCCTGGCCCAGGTGGCACCTGGTGCCCTCTGTTCCTCCCGTGGATTGGATACCCTGGAGCCAGGAGGGGCCCGCGCCCCTCGGCCCAAGGCAGCAAGCAGGAGAGCAGACAGTACCTTCCTTCCGGGCCTTCCCTAGGCTTCCCCGGCCACATCCCCATTCACGTAATCCGGTTCCCCGTCCTCGTCTGGGCTTCCCGGGGAGGGCGGTGCTTCTCGCCAGACGTGCTCTGCAGACCAGTGGGTAGGAGGGTGGGCGGGGGGTTCACATGGACACACCCGCCACCGTTCCCCCAGCGGGACTCCCGGGCTCAGACTTCCAGTCCGCACAAAGCGGCCCAAGGGAAATGCCCAGGAGGCTGAGGTGGCGGCTGGCGGGAGCCCTGGCAAGGCTCGAGGCCTCTGCAGCCGCGGGTGCACTGGGGGCTCCACCGCCAGACCAGCTGGCCCTGCTGGAGGGAAGCCCGCCCCGCACTCCCAGGCCAGCCCCTCCGAGCCTACTCCAGTGGACCACCCGAGCCACATACCCACGGCCCTCCTGGACTCCCGCCAATGGCGGATGGATGCCGAGTTTTGATAATCCTCACACTCCTCATTGTCTGCGGGAGAGCACAGGGACAGCGACTGGAGGAGGGGCGGCCACCTGCCAGTCCCCAGGGCCAGCGAGGAGCTGTGGCCGCCCCTCCGCAGAGGCCAACCTCGTGCTGGGCGGATGCCCTCAGCTCACTCCCACTGTGGCCAGGAGCTGATGGGGCCTCCTCCCGGGACACCAGGGGCGCTACATCACCCAAAGGCACCCGAGATAGCAGGTAAGGCAGAACCTTTGGGCCCTAAGGCGGAGAGCTTTGAGCAGTGGGCCTGGCCTGGGCTGTGCAGCCTCACCTGAGGTCCTGGGCTTGCAGATGAGGACGTTCTCGTAGGAATTGGTGTCATCGTCGTCTGCCGGGGAGAGGGGGGAGGGCACGGGTGTGGGTGGGCCCTGCAGACAGCCTGGCTCATCCTCCCTCCTCTGTCCTGCCCTCCCTTTGCAGATGACCTGTCCCGCCAAGCCCCAGCCCTCTGGGTCCCTGAGGACCCATTGCCTGGAGCCTTCTCTGGACAACCTTCCTAATGGGTGCCGGCCTGGCCCACACAGGCCCCACCCCGCTCCTTCTCTGTCTTCTGAGACCCCACCTGAAAGCACTGGGGAGGGGGCTGGACTCCCCTAGACAGGGTGGGCAGGCTGGGGAGTGCTTTGCTCAGGGACCCAGGCCGGCTATAGCCCCTCAGAACCTGGCACCCCGTCACCTCCCTGCGCTGGGGAAGCTGAGCTCTGACACAGCCCCCACCCAACGGTCCATCTGTGACAAAGGGGCTCCAAGAAATGAGCCCCACCCCCAGTTCAGAAGTGGCCAGGGTGGACGAGGACCTCCCAACACCTGCCCAGCATGGCCCAGGCAGGAGCCAGGTCCGTGCACCTGTCCACTCTCGGTCTTCAGTTCCTCTTTCTACAAAGCAAAGGTGTTCAGAGCCTGCAGGGCGCAGCGCCCATCAGCAAGGTTACCCTGGCCAGGGCTTTCCAGGGCCCTATCTGTGCCCGTCAGGAGCTGCCCGCCCTCCCCCGTCCACCCCCAGCTGCCCCTCTGAGTCCCTACCCTGTGGCCCAGTCCACCCTCCCAGCGCCTCTGCCCACACCTCCCACGCTGGCTGGCAGCCACCCTGCGGCCGAACTGCCACACCACTTCCTCCCAGCCCACCCGCCTCACCTTCCGAGGGCTTAGGGAGCCGCTCCCCGTTGTAATAGCACCCGGCAATGGGGTCTCTGGCCGAGAGAACAGACACAGCGCGGGTTGTGGGGCAGGCAGGGTGGGGGCCCTTAGGGGGACAGTGAGGCTAGGGCTGCTCTGGCCATCACTCGCCAGGGGGCCTGTGGGGGCTCTGCCAGGGTCACGCCTTATCCCGCCACCCACACTTCCCTGAGCTCCCAAGCCCCTGAGGGCTGGAGAGGGTAGCCTGGCTTTGGCCGCCTTGCTGTGTGACCTTAGGCCAGTCCCCACCTGTCCTGGGCCAAGGTTTGCCCATCTGTGAGACAGGCCACCTCCCCTTCCTGTAGCTTGTCTTTAGGTGACGCCAGATGGGTCTCACCCACCGCAGCAACCCCACCCCCAGAGCGAGGCCATGTCCTGATCCCACAAAGCCATGGTCATGCTCCCGCTGGGACCCTGAGGGGCTGTGTTCTGGGGTGGATGGCAGTTCCTAGACCAGGAAGCTGAGGTCAGGCGGGACAGGGGGCGACCAGGGCAGGGACAAGGCCCCTTACATGTAGCCTGCATCCAATCCGTGTCTGCTTCCTGCAGGGCGAGGTGAGAATCAGGCCTGAGCTCCTGGGCCGTGGCCTCCCCCGTCCCTCCACCCCACCCCGGAAGCCACCTACCTTTGCTGAAGTTCTGGTACCTGGGGCACGCGAGCTCTGGAAGAGAGGCCAGGCTCATTGCTCCGCTCCCCCGCCTGCCTCCCACCCAGCTCGGGCTCCGGCAGCCCAAGGGCCGCCTGGGTGTTCCCAGAGTTCCACATTTGCACGTGCTCCCGTCCCCTCCGTGGGGGTTGTGTGTGTGAGGGTGGGTGCCCCCACCAGGCCAATCCCATGAGCCCGCCCAGCCCAGCTTGTGGGTCGTCTCTCCTGACCCCGTAGGACCCACCTCCACAGCACCTGTACCACCAGGTGCTCACCTTAGTCCCACCTGAGCCGGCCCCGCCCCTGCCTGCCCTGCGTCACTCACCCTCCAGGCTGGGGGAGAACTGCAGCAGCTTCTCCTTCCTGCAGGGGTGCGGTAGGTGGGGGGCTGAAGGAGGGAGAGGCCCCAGGGCTCCTGGGCTCTGAAGGCCCAGGCCACGTCCCCCCAACCCCCCGGAGGGGCCCTGGGGTCTGGGGTGGGAGTGAGGTTTTGGATCCCCTGGTGCCCTCCTTCTCATCGCTCCCTGTGGGGCTGCGACCCCCTCGGGGCCCAAGACAGGGAGCCCACTCCTACCTCGTGTGTGCCACGTCAGAGACCGTGTCCACCAGGGGCCCCGGCCATGGATGCCCAACCACTGCAAAGGGCAAGGAGGCGTCGGCTGGGCCCCCAGGCCAGCCCGGCCAGCCCAGCCCCCTCACCCCTTCCCCCCACCACATCGGGCCTGGCCATGGTATCAGGGCGGTGGGGAAAGAAGGGACCTTGACAGGGACACCCCCGGCCTCCAGCCCAGCCCCTGGACCCTCTGGGACTCACAGGAGTAGGTCTGGGCCACCACAAAGCTCCGCCGGCTCTCTTGCCTGGGAACACACAGGCTGTGCTGAGTCAGGTCCTGGCCCCCCACAGCCCAGGGGACACAGGGGCAGGAGAGAGGGAAAGAGAGGGACGAGGAACAAGAGAGGAGGGACAGACCAGGGCCGTAGCCAGGAGGAGCTGCCCCTGCAAGCCTCAGACTCACAGTCCTCCTGGTTCCCCCATTCCCTGGATGCCCCCCACTGGGCCCACCCCTCGCACAGGGCCCTGGGCTGGAGCCCGGCTGCAGCCAGACCCATCCCCCATGGCCTCAACTGGGCCATGTCCTGCTGGGGGTCCCAACCCCCAGAGACTGTCAGGGAGGGTCTGTAGGTAGCACAGGGGAGGCGGCCCTGAGATTCCGGGGTGGAGGAAGATGGATGCTCAGGGACCCAGTGGTGACTTGGGGCAAATGATTTCAGCCAGGAATGACAAAGAGACTGCCCCCTACCTGCTGCCCCCGGGAGAGTTTGCCATTCCTAGGAGAGCACACCCGCAGGGATGTGCAAACCACCAAACAACTGGTGAGACAACTTCTCGGCTTAGCAGGCTCAGCTAGGGACCCATGCCTCGGGCTCTTCCTCTCCCTTTGAGACAGATCCCTGATTTTCACTTAGGCAGCCCTGTGCCCACCTAAGAGACTGTATTTCCTAGCCTCCTTACACCTAAGCATGGCTGTGTGATTAAGCTCTGACCCATGAAATGCAAGCCAGGGATGTTGATGTTTGTAAGAAATCTCCTTACAGGGGGCACTGCCAACTGGGGTACACCCTTTGTGTCTTTATCCCTTCTTGCTCCCTGCTGCTTGGAATGCAGAGATGAGGGCTGGAGCTCCAGATGCCATCTTGGGCCACGAATTGTTCTTGAGAATGGAAGCCGCCATTAGAGATGGTGGAGCTGATTAGCTAATCATTAAAGGTTTTGAGCTCCTCTCTGGGCCAGAATGGGCACCTGGCCTAGCCTTCCATGAGCTCCTGATTTAAGAGAGAGTCAGACACAGCTTCCTGGAGGAGGTGATGCCAGAGCTGGGCCTGGTGCCCATAGCAGTTGCTTCATGCAGGTTGGCGGGATGGAACTGACCAAGGTGAGAGGTTGAGAGGCAGGAAAAGGCATTCCAGGGAGGGCAACATCCAAGACTCGAGTTCCACCTCCTGCATGGGGACACTTAGCTTCTGGCCCTGTCTGTGGCTCTGAGATCAATTAGGGGCCCTGGTGGGCAGGGACTGAGGGAGAAGGGGAGGTGCCCGAGGAGGCAGGGCCATGGGGGCACTGGGGGAGCTTTCAGGCGGGCAGGCCAGGAGGCCAAGTGGCCAAGAAAAGTCCAGAAAGGTCCAGCCCTGGCCCGGGTGGAGGGTGGGGGGCAGGGATGAGAAGATTCTATTTTCAAATCTCACTGTGGTTTTTCAGTTGCAAAAGGAAATGAGGAAGTGTGTGTGCATGTGTGCGTGTGTGTGTGTGTGTGTGTGTGTGTGTTTGTACATGCCTGCCTGCCTGGGGTACACGCAAGTGCTGTGCTGCATGTGTGAGAAGTGCGTGTGTAGTGGTCTGAGGTCTCCTGGGCCCACAGTCATTCATTCTCTGAATGAAAGGGCACCAGTGGCTGCCACCATCATGCCCAGGGTTGCTCTTGGGCTTCAGCCCCGTCCCTGGTCTGCGGTGTCTAGCACACTGACCCTCCCAGGGACTTTCCACAGGCCTTCCCTGACCCCCCAGGGGACGCGCCCACAGCCTCTCCTGAGCTTTAGCGTCTCCAGGGGGATCTTGGACGAGGCTCACATTTCACTTTGTGCCCATGTCTCTGTCTCCCCCGTTGCACTGGCGGGGCAGGTTCCTCCGTCTGCCCCTGGGCTGGGGTCAGAGGGAGGCTGATGACACAGGTGCCTGGACCTCCTGAGGGGCTCACGGGCAAGCTGGAGAGTGGCTGGCCCAACAGCCCAGGTGTCCCCGCTTCCACTACCCCTCCCTGTTCCAGACTGTGGCAGGGCCTGGACAGCCCCTCTCCCTCCCTGACTGCTGGGGACACGCCAGACCCCCGAAGGGTGAGGGACGAGGGACGGGGTGCTAGGAATGCCCTTGGGGACTCTGCCGCGACTCACAGACTCCTCTGCTCATAGATTTTCTCGGACCTCTTTGCACCTGCAAGAACAGGCCGGGATTAGCGACCGGCCGGGAGCCAGTGGGCCTGAGGTCCGAGGCCCCCGTCGTCTTGTCTACCCTGTGCCCTCTGCAGGCCTCAGGCAGGACATGGGGGCTGAGCCCCCAACCAGGGGGGCCACCTGACACTGAAAGGATATTTGTTTACCCTTTTTTTAAGAGAGGAGAGCTTAGAAAATGTGGATGCCAGGCACAGGGTCTGGCCCCAGACACCGCCTTAACCCAGCAAATCCAAAACCCCAGGGCGAACCAAACCCACTGCATTCAGGGACAGTTTTGGGGCCACAGGCGCCCTTGGGGTGGCCTTGCCAGGCCCATCTGCCTGCTGCTTCTGACCACAGCCAGGTCTTGCCCTGAGAGGGTCTCGGGGTATCCCATGACCGCCTTCTCCCCCTCACGCCCCCAGCACCCCCTTACCTGGACGGGAGCAGCGCACACACAGGCTGGCCGCTACCCCCAGCAGCAGCAGGGCCAGCCCGGGCCACAGCAGCTCAGTTCCCGAGCTCATGTCTGCTCCTGGCGTCCCCTCCTGCAGTGCTGAAACAGGGGGAACCTGTGAGCAGGGGCCGCCCCTCCAGGAATCTCACCCGGCGCTCAGTTCCTGACCCCACTGTGCCCCGGCAGCGCACAGCTGAGCCCAGGCCGCAGCCAGCGCCACCTTCCCTCCCTTCTCCTGCGGCCGGGCCAGGACGGAACCAGACCTGTTCCCGAATGGGACCCCAAACCAGCACCCCTGGCCCTTGGCCATTGTCATTCTTGTTTTAAGTGCTGGAAGGTGCTAGAAGCCACACGCAGTGCCACACGCAGCACCACACACACACACACACGTGGTCCCACCCACACTCTTGCTCAATCCAGACGACCCGCCCTTTGAGGGTGATGTTCACTCTTCACTCTGTTTCATAAACTGAGAAACTGAGGCCGGAGAGCTCACAGCAGCTAAGTGGACAGACAGGATCCAAGCCCCAGGCCTCCTGCAAACCCGCCTTGGCTCCCTGAGGTCGGAGTCCATGCCTCCGCCTGCACAGGACCCCCCAATACCCCTGACCAACCCAGAGCACCTTAGGGCTCTTCTCTGCCTCCTGGGGGACCTGGGAATGGGATTCCCATCCCCAAACCATCTGTGAAGTCAGGGAAGTCTTCTCGAAGGGGGTGGCCTGAGGGCATGAGCTGGGACAACAGGCCAGGCTGGAGAGAGGACGATCTGGGGAGAGGGGGCCCTGAGCCCCTGCGGCACAATGTCGGCTTCCGTGGGGACACGCCGTGATGGCCAGGCCTCAGGGAAGCCACACACAGCCACACGGCCTGGCCTGGGGAACAGAAGCACAGTGGGCTTCCGACAAGAATTGTTGCAACTATAAAGAGACTCGTCCTCATGATGGCTGGGGACACAGCTGAGGGTGACAGGGTCTCTGAGGACGCTCAGTAGTGTGTCCGCTCTGTGCTCGCCTGTTCTCCCGCCTCGGCCGGTGGTGGGCAGGGTCCCCCATGCCACAGCCGGGGAAGGAGGGCTGCAGGACTGCGGAAGGGGTGCTCCGTGCTGCCGCCTCCTGTGCCGTCCCCCTCACTAGCCTTGTGACCTCGGACAAGGCTCAGAACCTCTCCAAGCCTCCTGAGCCATCTGGTGAAGATGACATGGAATCCCCAGCCAGGGGTCTGTCACAGAGAAGCCCTTCCCCGAAAGCCAGTGAGTCAGTGGGAACAAATGAATGCCCGGATCATGTGACCTGCATGACCCACGTCACCCCAGGATGTTGTCTGGGGGAGCTCAGTTCCCCTTCCCCCTCCCCCGACTGGCTCTGGCTTGGTGCCTGCCTCCCAGGGTGGGCTCCCCCCAACCCCGCCACCAGCCACTCTGCCACCGCGCAGGGTTATCTCGGGCTGTGCGAACTTGGAGCACCTGGTCTTGGAGGGAGGACTCCTGGGATTGAACCCTGCCTGTGCCTGGGAGCCTCGGAGCATCAGTTTCCTCAGCTATGAAACGGGAATGAATCCAGTGCTTTCCTCAAAGGGTGGTTGGGGTGATAAGTGGCCCAGCCTGGCTCACGGTCGCGGCTTCCTGGAGAGAGACCTGCTGGGGGTCTTATTTATGGCCGGCGGGTTAGGATGCCTCCCTCACTCTACTGACCCTTGACACCTGTCCTCTGGTCAGGACAGTGACTCTGCCCCCAAAGGGATTCAGGCACAGACCCACGGGTCACACACAGGTGTGACAGCTGGGACGTGGTCCAGTACCAGCCAACTCCAGAGTCCGCTTAAGCCCCCAGGAGCAAGGCTGGCTCTCAGCTCGACGTTCAAAACTCTTCAGGACACTTCCCCCTCCCCGGGGTGGATGGTCCTCTGTCCCAGAGGGCCTCGACACCCAGAGACCCTCCTGCCTCCTGGAGGCTGCCATCCTGGAATGAGCAGAACCCCTGGGGCTCCCCCAGGCTGGGCAGGGTGTGGGGCAGGCCTGTGTGGTAGACTCTCATCCCTTCTCGAGATGCTGTGTGTGGCACAGGGCTGGACGTGACCACCGTGACCCCTGTCCCTTGAGGTCCCTAAGGCCTAGAGCAGTGGGAAGGGGCAGTGGGGGTGGCCTGCTTGGTCCAGGGCTGGCTGAGTGGCCCTCAGCGAACACGGCGGAGAGCTTGGCCAGAGCCCACCCACCTGGCTGCCCCCAGACGCATGCAGGCTTGCGTCTCCCCACGCCGACCCCCACAGGGGCTGAGGTGCTAGGACCCCGGGAGGGGCTTGGGCCTGAGGGGAGCCAGGGCTGACACGTGGGGCACCTCTGCGAGGGACTCCGTGGCCCGTGCCCCAGCTGCACCGCAGCATGGGTGAGAGACCCCCGGGCCCAGGCCCCCTTGTCCAGGGGAGCAAAGGGAGGCTCAGAGAGGTGCAGACGGTGTCCCAGGTCACACAGTGGGAGAGGCACAGAGCTAGGATCCTTGCCCATGCAGGCCAGCCACAAATGCCACGCGCCTTCTCCCATTTTTATATTAAATTTGAAAAAATCGTGAACTAGTTTTGAAAACGGAGACTGAAATTTAACAAACACTCGTGTGTCTGCCCCAGATTGAATAAATTCTGTCTCTGTCTCTCTCTGCCTCTCGCTCTCACCCGTGCTCCCGCCCGGGTTCTGAAAGCAGGAGGGGGGAGGGTGGGGGGGAGGAGCTGCCCCCCCCCCCAGGAGGCACCGGTGTTCCCCAGAAGGCCCCAAGGGGCCGGCAGGGCTGGGTGGGGAGGGGAGCGAGGCGGCCGCCACCAGCTATTCTCAGGCCAAAATAGCAGAAAGGGAAGTGGGCAGTTTCCATATGAACAAGGTTTGCAAAGGGCCGGCTTCGGGGAAGTTCGGGCTGGGCTGAGCATTGGAGCCTTGGGGCCTCGGAGACCACCCTGCCCAATCCCCCAGCCCTCTCCATGCTGCGGCTGGGGAAACTGAGGCCCAGTGGGGCGGAAGGCGATGGGGCCTTGCGGTGAAGTGAGAGGTGGACCCCAGCTGGAAGCCCTGTCCACTGGGCTTCACGTGAGGCTGGCCAAGGGGCCCCTTTGAGAGGCTGTCCACGCCCAGGTGGCTGGGGGGCGGGGGGCAGAGGGGCCCAGGCAGCGATGCGGATGGTGAAGGCAGGGTGGCTGAGGGCCTGGCCAGCCAGGGCCACCTGTCACAGAGCCAGGCAAAAGGGCGCCCACAGGGCCTGTGGCAGTTGGCCCCTCAGATCCCCAGCAGAGAGTGGCAGGTGGCCAGAGGGTGGGTGGGGGGGGAAGAGACAGTAACTTCCCTCCCCCACCCCCGCCTGGGGCACGATCTGGGCACACCAACCGGCCTGCGGAGTCTCACCCTTGTCCCGCAGCCCTGTGGCAGGGGTGTTACGCCCCACTTTACAGATGAAGAAACTGAGGCTCATGGCCCAGGCGGCTGCTTTCCTGGCTCCCGGCAGACCCTTGCCAGTCTCTGGCAGTCATGGAACCACCCCAGGGCTTCCCGGCTGTGCAGGCCCGGCTAAGGGAGGCAGGAGAGGCCGGGGCTCCAGAAACAGGCTGCTCCGTGAGGGTCGCAGGCGGGGGCGCCAGGGCAGCAGTGGGGCCAAGGGAGGGGGCCACCCCGTGGGGTGGGGGCAGCCTCGGGGCCCCGCCTCGGGCCGGGCTCCAGGCGCTGCTAGGAAAGGCTTACCTGAGGGTCGAGGGCTCCTCACTGTGGCCACCCCATCCCGAGTCCCCACACCTGCCCGAGCCGACGCCGACGCCACACACACTGGCGGGCAGCGGGCAGGGCGACAGGCTTCCCGTCAGCCCCGAATCACCCTCACATCCGCTGCTGTGCCGGACAGACGCAGCTACAAACAGATGGGGCGGGGGGGCGGGGAGAGAGAGACACAGGCCGAGAGAGAACAGGAAGACGTGGACACACGCATGTCAACACAGCAAGTGACACAGAGGAAGAGAGTCACGCACCGAGGGACAGGGAGAAGGGGCACGAAACTGAGGCGCTCACGTAGACACGCCGGGCAGAGCGAGCAGGAAGGACACACGTGCGGAAGCGCACGCCCCACTGAAGACGCGCAGAGGGAGAGACCCCACGACGGAGACAGAGGGGACAGGTAGAGACGGAGCCTGAGATGGACCAAGACACACAGAGACAGACACACAGGACACGGGGCACGGGTGGGCAGGGACAGAGACGCGCGGCCCGTGCATGTGAGGGCAGAGCAGATGGAACAACGACCACACCAGACGGGCGGACAGAGGGGCGGGCGGCCTCGCGTGCCAGAGGCAGCAGGACGGGAGCAAGCTGCAGGGCGGGAGGAGGAGGGACAGTCCTGCTCGTCCCCCGCTGGAAGTCCCGTCACCCCCGTTGAGCAGTCAAGGCTCCTGGCTCGAGGCACAGGAAGACAGGCTCGGACTGCAGCCGCATCTGTCCAGTGCCACCCGTGTGCCCGGTCCCGTCCCTCGGGTGTCCCCAGTCTCCACAGAGGTGAGGGCGGAGTGAGACAGTCAGCGTCCTGGCACCTGGGAGAGGTCACCAAACACGCACCCAGCGAGTCGTGTGCTGGGCCTCGTGCTGCTGGTCATGGAGCAACTTGCATCCCAACTCTCAGTGGCATCCCACCTGCTAGAGACACCAGGGAAGAGTGGCGGGGTGTGGCACTTCAGAAGCCCGGCCCCCAGCCCAGGACTCCTCTGGGCCGGGGGGCTGGGCTTCTATTTCAGCCCTTGTCGCGGGCCAGGCGAGGTGGCAGCAAGGACAGGTGGCCTGGCTGCACTGCTGCCACCCCGTGGGCAAGGAGGGCAGTGCACACCCCACCTCCCGTGGTGGAACTGGGATGGTACAAGGCCATCAGCTCCCAGATCTGTGCTGTGCAAGTAAAGCCACGCCCCCTCGTCCCTGGCTGGACCTGAGTGGAAGGAGGACATGCCCCGTCTGGTCAATTCGCATATTCTCCAAGCCTTAGCCACCATTCAGCTGTGAATTTGAAAATAAACTTTAAAAAACTGGGTGTT
>RJWJ010035932.1:0-16374 GCA_004363605.1 Indri indri
AAGACAAAGATGCTCACTTTCACCACTGCCATTTAACATAATACTGGTAGTTCTAGCTATAACAATTAGACAAGAGAAAGAAATAAAGGGCATCAAAATAGCAAAGGAGGAAGTCACATTATCCTTGTTTGCAGATGATATTATCTTACATCCAGAGAAACCTAGAGATTCCATCCAAAAACTATTAGAACTGATAAACATATTTAATAAGGTTGCAGGATAAAAAATCAACATACAAAAGTCTACAGCATTTCTATATGCTACCAGCAAATAATCTGAAAAAGAATCCAAGAAAGTAATCCCATTTATAATAGCCATAACTAAAATAAAATACCTAGGAATAAACTTAACCAAACAAGTAAAAGATCTCCATATGAAATATATAAAACATTTATGAAAGAAATGGAAGAGCACACAAAAAATGGAAAAATATTCTATTCTCATGGATTATAAGAACCAATATTGTTAAAATTTCCATACTGCTCAAAGCAATCTATAGATTCAATGCAATCCCAATCGAAATAGCAAGGGCATTCTTCATAGAAATAAATAAAAATCCTAAAATTTATATGGAACCACAAAAAAAAAAAAAAACAGAATAGCCAAAGCCCTCCTTGGCAAAAAGACCAAAACTGGAAAAATCACATTGCCTGCCTTCAAATTATATTGTATAAGATTACAGAGCTGTAGTAACCAAAGCAACATGGTAGTGGAATAAAAACAGACACATGAACCAATGGAAAGGAATAGACAACCCAAAAATAACTTCACACATATATAGTGAACTTATCCTTGACAAAGATGCCAAGAACATACAGTAGGGAAAGGACAATATCTTCAATAAATAGTGTTGGGAAAACCATATGCAAAAGAATGAAATTAGACCCTTATCTCTCAACATATATACAAATCAATTCAAAATATATTAAATACTTAAATCTAAGAACTGAAGCTTTGAAGCTATGAAAAGAAAACTTCGGGGAAATGGTTCAAGACGTTGGCCTTGGCAAGGATTTAATGAGTAATACCCCAAAACACAGGCAAACAAAGAAAAAATGAATAAATGGGATCACATCAAGCTCAAAAGCTTCTGCACAGCAAAGAAACAATCAACAAAGTGAAGAGACAACACACAGAATGGGAGGAAATATTTGCAAACTACTCATGACAAGGGATTAATAACTAGAATATAAAAGGAACTCCAACAACTCAATAGGAAAAAAATAAATAATTTGATTAAAATTGGACAAAGGATGTGAATAAACATTCCCAAAAGAAGACATACAAATTGCCAACAGGTACATGAAAAAATGTTCAACATCATTAGTTATCAGAGAAATGCCAATCAAAACTGCAATGAGATATTATATCACCCCAGTTAAAATGGCTTTTATTAAAAAAAAGATAGGCAATAACAAATGCTGGAGATGATGTGGAGAAAGGGAAACCATTGTACACTGTTGGTGGGAGTGTAAATTAGTGCAACTACTATGGAGAACAGCATGGGGTTCCTCAACAAACTAAAAATAAAAATACCATATGACCTAGCAATCCCACCACTGGGTATATATCTGAAGGAGAGAATTCATTATATCCAAAAGACAGGTGCACTCCCATGTTTATTGCAGCATTATAACCAAGATATGTAATCAACCTAAGTGTCCACCAATGGGTGAATGGATTAAGAAATTGTGGTACGTATTCAAAATCGAATATTATACATCCACAACAAAGAATGAAATATTGCCATTGTCAACAACATGGGTGGAATTGGAGAACGTTATTTTAAGTGAAATAAGCCAAGCACAGAAAGGCATATCTTGCATGTTCTCTTTCATAGGTGGGACATAAATATAAAAAACAATTGATCTCATGGAGAGAGAGAGTTGAATGACTGTTACCAGAGGCAGGGAAGGATAGCAGGAAGTGGGGTTTAAATTGGTGATGATTAATGGGTGTAAACATACAGTCAGATAGATAGAATGAATGATATTTGATAGCACAACCAAATGACTATAATCAACAATAACTTAGAATATACTTAAAAGTAACTTAAAGAGTGGAATTTGAATGTTCCTAGCATAAAAAAGAAAAAAAATGCTAAATGCCTGAGGTGTTGAAATGCCCGATTACCCTGATTTGATTAATTCACATTGTATGCCAGTATCAAAACATCTTGTGTACCTTATAAAGATATACACCTATTATGTACTGATAATAATTAAAAATAAACAAATTTAAAAAAATAGTTTCTCCTGAGGGCTGCACTATATAGTATATTTTCAAATGGTTGCTTCTCTCCTCTCCCTGCTGGACACATGAACTGATTTTCCTCCTATATTTGCTGTGAGGACCTGAGACAGCTAATTGAGGTAAGTCTCACAAAAGTCTGAGAATGCTTCTGTCACTGCATCCTCTTAGAGACATTTTGCAATGCAAGTTAGGTTTTTCTATCCTTTTATTGGTTCCCATGGAAATTTCTGCTCATGAATTTCTGCCTGGGTAAGTTGAGAGTCTCTGTATCGAACTCCTTATCTCTACACTTTGGGAGGTTGTGGTTTGTCCTGAGACCTCGTTTCTCTGACAGATATAAGAAGAGTTGTTTATTTTGCAGTTTGTTCAGTTTTTTACTTCTTATCTTCAAAAACTTTTGCAAGTTGTGTTTTACAATACTTACAGATAAGTTATAAAAAATTAAATATGTAGAAATGTAATGTATACATGACTAAAATTAGGTTATTTATTAAAGTTAAATTTTGTTTTCTGAAGAATAATTTAGTACTAAATAAATGTTATAGCAGACATAAAGTCGTTATTTTCTTTCTTATTTTAAGGTAGGTGTTATCCTGGTATTATCCTGTAGTTTTTCACTGATAATGGAATATGATAAGGTTGGATGTACTGCCTGAAGTGCCAATACATGTCTAAAGAAATAATGATAAAAGCATTATTATCTTAGTTTTTCACAAATAACAAAATTCAGTGAGCATCATAAAGCTCCCTTAAACAAAAATACGAAGGAACTGCAACTACCTCTCCATCAGTGGGAACGAACCTTGCCACCATTTATCCAATTAGATATATTCCAGAGGTAATGATATTCTTGAATCCTTTTACTAGCTTTCAAGCATCAGTCATGAGAAGAATAATATAGAATCAGGAAGAGTTGGAAAATGTCTCTCTTTTTTTTTTCTTCAACCCTTCATCTCAGTGGGCAGGCATCAATATCTATTACATTATCAGTGTGAGTGCTTGCTACAGATACAGTAGGATGCCAGCTTCCCATTTTTTCCTCAACTTACCTCTGTTCAGAAGTTCATCAGCTCTGGGGAGATACAATTACTCCCCACTGAGTACTCTTTCAGTCCCTCTTCTGACTTGAATTTCTGCTGTAAAAGCAAAGTCATTATTCAGTGAATCAAGGCACGGCTGTAAGCAACGTATTCTCATTCTGGCTAGTAGATTTTCATTTTCAGAGAAAGATAAGCAATGCCTTTAGATTTTCACTCCATGAATTTTTTTCTCAGCATGGATGATTATGATTGAGCTGCCATTACATATCTCTAATCACATTTGTATTCATTTTATGTTGTCCTCTTATAAAGATGCATCCAAATATAAGTGTTCTTTATATCCCATGGTCACAAATCTATTTGAATTATGTTCATTAAAGGGCCATACCATTATGAAGAAAACTAGGTAAAGTGCATAAAGCAATTGATTATGCTACTCTCAATGTACTGAAAAGTCATTTTAAAGAAAACAATTCTGGAGGTGATTTTCCTTGATATTGATATGGTAAGTATAGAATATTATATTATAGTTTCTAATGAAAATGAACAGCAACAAATCCAAAATTGTCTAATGCATTTTTATTTTTTCTAAATTATGTGTTTACTTGGTAAAAATAAAATATTGTATGTAACTGCAAATCACAACATAATTATCTATTTATAAAGGACAAAAATCAAAAGTAGGAACATTGGCCTGGATTTTTTTTCTCTCTTTCTTCCTTGCTCTGTTCACAATCAAAAGTTATAATGTCTTCAGAGAATTTTAATTCACCATCTGTTACTGAACTGAAATTTTAAAATAGCTCTAACACTGATTAGGCATATTTATTTTATGATTTCCAATGTACTTATAAAATAACATATATTAGACAAATCATTTCTGTTTTTTAATTTATATTCACACAGAGTAAATGTTTCATCTATCTTTTAGGTAAGCAAAAGAACAAGCTAAATATGCATAAGTAAAACTAATTATAAAAATTATCTGGAACTTGATAAATGAAAGTCTGCCTACATTAAAGGCAAGGAAACGGTCCAGTTATACAGTAGGTGCTACTACACATATGGTACATTTGTGTTATATTAATCATGTAACAATTATTTTACAGAAATAATATTCATTAGACATATAACCATATCATAATGTTGTGGTTAATTTTTTTACACAGAAAGAAAAATAACAGCTATATTTCCATTCCATGATTTAATACATTTCCAACTTGAATCTCTTCCTTAGTTAGCCCCACTACCAATAAGATGTGTTTTTTTGAGCTCTTTCTCTAAAGCAGCACTGACATTCTGCCAGTGAATAAGACCAAAGAGTTTGCTAGACACTTAATACCAGGTTTGGAGATTAAAAAAAAATGTAAGACAGGATGAAAAAAATCTACTTGCTCTTTGTAAGTAACTTGTAGGGCTAGTGCATGTTGTAATATTAGAAACTATATAAAGCATTGTATATGTAACATGTCAAGATATTGCAGAGTTTGAATGATTACATCTCATGCCCTGGCAATCAGAGGACTAATTCTCCTGGGTTTTTTTCTACACAGTGGTTTGGACCTTCTCATTTGCTCTATTCAATTCTGTTTTTTAGTTTTCCATCATAGGTTCTTTGAATCTTCTGTGTCTAAATGAATCTTTCCTGAATTCTAACTCTATTGCGGTGACTTTATCTGTAGAACATACTACTCTACCATAGAGATAAGACTACACAGATTATCTGTAGATCCAGGTGTTCTTTACTTGAAAACCTCAAGTTGAGCCTCTCACCAGGAAGTTGGAGCGCTCTCTATTATTTCATAGAAAGTATTCCTCTGAATATAGAATACTTTTGAGAGTATAATCTCTAGTGACTGAACATCTATTTCTGCAACACAACAGTAAAAATTCCAGCTCCACTAACTTTTATTACGAATTGCGCTCAATCAGCCTTTCTTTTATTTACTCATTCATTCATCTATTTATTCAAAAATAGTTACTAAATTCTCCATTATATTAATACCATGGAAAGACTGTTTATAGCTTTAGGCATACATTAGTTCTTATAATAACATAGTGATGGTATCACTCTCCATAGTTTTTATAATTTAGAGTGGCACACAGATAACACTATAAGCAAGAATACATTGGCTTTTAGAAAATGTATCTCTCATTTTCAAGTTGTCTTTTTCATTGGGGTCATAAGGAAAATGACTGCAACATTTGCAGGGGGGCAGAAAGCTAGACTCGCATTTGGATATGACAAGTGGAATTCCCTAGCTAATGCAATGGGACATTCACCTCACTCCCCCGCCCCTGCATTCAGGATCACTGGTATCTATTATCAGCATAATTATAAATTAATACTTAATTCAAAAATATGTATTGCATTTCTACTGCAGGCAAGGCACTATCTTAAGGGCTGGTGATAAAATGTGAATATGAAAGGTCCATTACTCTTATTATAGAGAAACCAAGTGAAACTGGTAATTTTGAAACATATTTTATTAAATAGATCATATTACTTTGGTAAATTTCTTTGCCAACTTGAATGAGAATTAGTATTAAGGTCTTCTGAAACTCTCTCTTAAATCAGAATGAAATGGAGCATTTATTATCCTAATGGAGCATCTTTCTAGATACACATTCTTTTTCTATGTAAAATGAAAATTTTATCCATAAACATATTTCTAAACAGATTTGATGAATGTTAGATGGATGGTTTCAAAATATTTGGTCATGGGAATATTTCTGCAAAATCACAACACAAAAGAGACCAACAGGTATGCCTATTTAAGTAACTTACACAGTTCTTTTGAGTCATATAACAAGAATGAATCTTCACCGGAGAGGAAATCTTGCATTTGAACATACTTTTGGAATAAGTTGGATGCTAGCATATACTGAGTGCTTTAAAAACCATCTATAAGTATTTAACAGATTTTTATGCCATTTAGATTTGACTTAAATTTTTTTCTTTTAAAAAATTTAGACTTATTACTTGAATTAAAATAAAAGCCATGGTGCAGTTAACTGGTTATGAAGAATGCTTTGACATATTTTAATTGACATTTTTGGAATGCATAAAATATTCCTACATAATAAATTAGATGCTTGAGCGGAAAGATGAAGTCTATTTATTTTCTTAATATGACAGAGACTACTCTTTCTTCCTCAATAGTCATTCTCCCTTATTCTCTACTTAAAACTTCCTATAAATATTTTCTAGGCATATTACCACCCAAAATAAAGAGTAGCTTTCCCATTTTCATTTGCCACAAAGCTTGATCTTATTATAAGCTCACACTAAACATGTCTTTCAAATTATTGAAAAGAGTCTCAAAACTGAAGGGGTTCACTTCCATTTCCTCTTTCTTCTTCTACCAGTTTGTAAGGTAGTTTAAACATATTTGATTAGAATGTATAAGTTTCTTTTCAACAAGATATAAGATGGAAGGGACGTTTGCCCCCAGTGGTCAAAAAAAAAAAGAGTTCATGAAAACCCTGAAGGACCCATATTTACATGCAACAAATACAAACTTTGATCTTTTGCATTCACTGTTTTTCGGGTTCACTGTCACCCTAAGTTTGGCCTAGTACCACTAACATCCTTTCCATACTAGGAAACATAGCACATACTTAACACTTGATACATGTTGAATTAATTATTGTTCTTGAGCTTTGGGAGAAATAAAGTAAAAGTATGACATTATTGTAGATTGTGTTCTGCAGAATCAAATCTTAAAGATTCCTGTGTAAGTGATTTATTTAAAAAGTGCTTCTGGAAAAACAATAAACAAAACCCTCAAACAAGCAAACAGACAAACAAAAACCTTTTAAAGGAGTCAGAGAAACAGGTTAAGAAAGAAAGAAACCAAGAATGTATGTGGTTTTAAGCAAAGTCCCGACCTCAGCTAAATTGTGAGGCTTCAGAGACAGGTATTGAAAAGCACTAAGAGTGATCCATCTAACAATTAACATAGAGAAACACGGTTCAGAATTTATTTCACTAAACATAGCAGTCATATTTTTTAGTTTGACTATGACCTTATTAAGAAAAAATAACAAAATAAATTTATTCACAGAGAAGAATACATGTGAAATAACAACAACTAAATTAAATTTCAAACTGTATTTGGCATTGTTTGACATTATGCCTAGATCAAATAGGCAACTATTCTCATGAATTGGTTTAAGAATGGATAAGATAAATTTAAGCATCTAAGTTATGACCCATTCTTCATTCTGCCATTTTGACTTAGTTTGACCATTTGCCATTTCAATATCACCCATCATTATTGCCCTTCTTTTCTCCCAAAAAAGTTGAAGGAAGCTATACGGTGTAAATATTTTCTGGCAAGTGGAAGCTCTTTCATGAGCTGAAATATCAATATATTCAGCTGTAATTGAGTTTATTGCCTTAGCAAAATTAAATGTTTTTGATTTGTCAGAACTGTCTTTAAAGATAAATAACATTTCATTTTATGTGCATTTTGCTTATCCATTCATCTTCTGATGGACACTTGGTTTGAGTCCACATTTTAGCTATCGTGAATAATGCTGCTGTAACTATGACTGTACAAATATGTCCTACACACCTTATTTTCAATTCTTTTGGGTACAGACTCAGAAGCAGAATTGCCGGATCATATGACACGTCTGTTTTTAATTTTTTGAGAAACTGCTCCTCTGTTTTCCACAGTGACTGTACCATTTTACATTCCCACCAACAATGCACAAGTGTTCTAATTTTTCACATGCTTGTCATTATTTACTATTATATTATGCAATAATAAAATGAAATGATAATAGATAGTAACTTAAAACCATATGAAGAAATAAACATTTTAGGAAAGGTAAATATATGGGCTATTATAAAAGCTAGTATTATTCTAATTGCAATTTTTGTTTTCTACATGTTTAAAAATCTAACATATTAAAAAAATTCTAGCAGTTTTTGAGTATGATTAAGATGGCTGTTTAAGGCCTTTGTCTAGTAAATCAGCCATCACGTATTTTTCAGGGACAGTTTCTGTTGGGTTTTCTTCCCCATTGAATAGACCACATTTTTTTCATTCCTTTATATTCTTTGTGATTTTTTGTGGAAAATTGAACATAATAATTTATTGTTGTATCTCTGGAAATCACATTCTCCTCCTTTCTGAACATTTGCTGTCTTGTTTTGTTTTGTTTTTGCTTTTTTGATCATTGTAGGTTGTCTCTGTACTGAATTCAACCACAGATGTAAATTTAAAAGTTTTCTCAGGTATTTTCCAGAAGCTACAACTTGTACTGGGGAGGAATAGTGAGTATCTCATTTCTCCTGTATGTGGTTGCTTTTATAAATCCTAGACTTCAATATTTGACTGCAAAAAGGGAGAAAAGGAAAAAATGAAAGGTGGAGGAAAGCACTGGCCCTGTAAATTTCCTGAAAATAATCTTAGCAAGAGGAAGACTGGCTTGCATTAATAGGGAGGAGGTACAAAAATAATAGCTCCTGCTTCTTTGTCTATACCTTTGAGATCAGGAACAGCAATCAATAATCAGAGCACAAATCCCCAATATTTATAAAACAGGATCCTTTTTGTTCGCCCTGCTTTCTGGAAGCAAGCTGCTACAGAAACATGTGTACAGCTGTCTTCCATGGGGCTGAAGGGTGAGACACAGGTGGCTGCTACTGTGATAAGAACTAAAATTACCACAATTTATTATCCAAGACTTCCGCTGAATGTTGCAAGCCTTCAACATACTCCAGAGTTCCAAAATAGCAACATCAGACTAATTCTGCCTCTGCAATTTTTGTCAGGGTAGGGAGATAGGCTTTCTAATCCCCTGTCTTCTCAAAATTCTCTCAGGATCTAAATACAGCAATATGAACCAGGGGAAAATGATATACTTTTCTAAGCCTAAGTTCCCTTGTTTGTAAAAAATGATATTACCTCTATATCAACTAATTTGAAAACTATGTGTAATAATGAATATAACAACCTGTGATGAATACACACTAAGTGATAGAAGCCTTTAAAAGGTGCACAACAGATTATAATATTTGGGCATTTGCCTATTCTATCTGTTAATTGCTAGCATAGGATTTAAATGTTTTATTCAAACAAGGCAAAAAGCTAATAGTTCTCAAATAAATGGATTATTTTGCTCCTTCAGTTGGAATATCAGTGATTAGTAATACTTTAAATTTTTCACTTTTTTTTTTTTTTTTGAGACAGAGTCTCACTCTGTCTCCTGGGCTAGAGAGCTGTGGCATCAGCATAGCTCACAGCAACTTCCAACTTCTGGGTTCAAGCAATACTGTCTCAGCCTCCCAAATAGCTGGGCTACAGGTGCACATAGCCACCATGTCCGACTAATTTTTTCTATTTTTAGTAGAGACCGGTCTCGCTCTTGCTCAGGGCTCAGCCTGGTCTCGAACTCCTGACATCAAGCAATCCTCCCGCCTCAGCCTCCCAGAGTGCTAGGATTACAGGCGTGAGCCACTGCGCCCACCCAATTTTCACTTCTTGATAATGGTAATTTGGAATTGGTAATGAGAAATGAGTTAGTTGGGAGCAAGATTATATCACCAAGATTATAGTAAAATTGTCTTATTTCACATCACTCTTCTCTATATTCAAATCTTGGATACAATTTTGATTTGACTAAAGATTATGTTACAAAATATCAAGATTTAAAATGAATGTATCTTATCTTTAATTCATGTCATATTCTGTTGATCTCTCTTCATCTTTTATCAACAAGGCTGTAGTTGAATTATCAAATGAAAGGTAAAATTGTGAACATTGGGAAGAAAATAGTCTTGGGATAATAGCTCCAAGTTTTTGTTGAACTTATTTCTCCTTTCAATTGGACCATATTTTAGGAGAGAAAAGAATAAAGTACCCATGAGAATTCCAAGGTGTCTATACTGTCCTTAATGTCTTTTTGTTGAAAAAGAATATTTTAAAGGCATACATTACTAGAGGAGCCATGTTTGTGGAAATGATTTATGACAAATTTTGTAATTTAGCAATATATTTTTATTTGTGGCACAAATTCAACTTTATAAATTCTTTTACTTATTTTTGTCTTTAGTATTATTTCATTTGTTTTTCTAATAATATAACTATTTTTATTCACTGGGTCTTATTTGATATTATTTTTTTTTGGATAAAATTCTGCATGTTTTTATTATAAGGCACTTTTGGAAGAAGATTCTCATGTCCAGATTAGACAGTTATTTCTTGCCCATAGGAGGCAGAATAAAGCTGTATATATCATTCAAATGTGTTTACATGATTTATGTTTTCACCGTATGATTACTTGTTATTTCAACTGCTTTCAACCCTATACCCAATGCAGAGTTTATATGAAATAATATCAGATAGAAAATGTACATAGAACTAATATGTTAATCAACAAGATGCTCATTTTTATCAAAGCAAATTTCAATTCATTTTGTATTTATGAATAAAGTTAAATTCATCAAACTACATACAAATTTGTAGTACATCAAATACCTTTAAATCATCTTATTTAAAATTGTATTTAATAATTTAAATATCTATCTGCTATTTCAGGACACAGTTTTCCTATTCTTAATATTTTTGCAAATCATTCCAGTTAAGCCTAATTTTTCTTTTTCAGGGATATTTTTCTTTGTATTTCACCTGCCACCTTACTTCAAGGAAATTTTCTCTATTTTAAAAACATTATTTTCCCCCAAGTGTGCTATTTTTCAACTGAATGAGGATTTTCTGAGTTAACAGAAGTGACTTGCTGCCAAGTAAATCCCTAATTTTGTTGTAACTGGACATATAGCTTCTACTGCCCGGTGACTTGATCACACTACCTCTGTGAACATATAGATAATTCTGAATGGGATGTCAAAGAAAATTATTACAGTGAAAACAATGACTTTGTTTTGAGGACACCAATGGCTGGTTTAGGGATAGCATAGTGCTGACAATTCTGTTTATGAGTGTCACATGTCACTGATACAACAGCATTCGTTTAGAGATATTTCCTCTAGTTGGCTTTGCCGTTTTGACAAGTTTTAGATTTTCAAATAAAGCAAAGTGGAAAAAAAAAATGTGGCTGTTACCAGAAGGCTTGAAATCGGTGTATAATTTATAAGCATTCTAAATTACTTAAACCTGTAATGATTGTTGAGTTTAGAGCTGCAGGGGAAATAGATATTTTAAAGCAGTCCTTCTCCATTTGTATTTACTAACCACCTCCTATGTTTCAAACTCTGTGCCTAGCGCTGCAGTGGACAAAATGAAGGATCAGCTTTTCTTCACAGAACTTATAAGGAAATGGATAAAAAACAATTAATACAGCATAAAAATAAAGGGCTTTGATTGGAGAAGGACAGTATATTAACCCCAATAAATATCAGGGTTCCTAATCTACTTTTAATAGAGTGGGATTTTCAGGAAAAAAAATTTAAACTGATATTTGGAATATGTACACAGACAACACACATCTCATTTCTCTGCATGATATCCAGCTTTCCATACCATAAGGACATTTTCTAGCCACTGTCTTTTAACGGGCCATGAGGAAAGGTGAACACTATGACTCTAATTTTTCTCTAGAGAGTAGAGCACTGAACAACCAGTCAGTTATAAAAATAAACAGCTGACTTGAGTATATATTTGATCATTGCCCTAAAAGCTTACTTGCCCCAAAGTAGCTAGCTCAGCAAGTAGACACAGCCCTTGAATACGCTCTCTCAACAGGTGTCATTGGGTCAAACACCATCTGCCTCACGCGAGAGGATTGTCATGGCTAAGCACGTGTAGTTGAAAGAGATAGCGAGGAAACTCTTGTTAAACTCACATATTAACCGGAAGTAGGATTGATCAGCCATTTATAGCCATTAATATGTGACCGTGAACTTATTTGCATATTCATATAATGAGCAAACATGCCGAAAAAAGGTGTATGCATACTGAATACATTATCGCAGAGCCAGAGTAATACTTTTTGGGAAAACAATGGGCAGAAGAAGTGAGAAAAAAGGTAGTGAGACCAGGAAATGGACAGAGAACACTGGACACCTGAAATGTAAAGGCCAAAATGAGGAAAATAAAGAATCAATGTTTCAGGTGGAGGGTAAATGCCGAAAACAAACTATATCTAGGCTTTGCTAAAACCAGCATATGCTTACTTTTGGAAAAAAATGGAAAGGTGGAAATAAAAAGCAAATAGATCAGAAATTATAGTTTCGTATTTTCTAAAATTATATTGATCATTTGATTTGAGGAATATAAAAATGGCTTCAATATATCATTTGTAGTGAAGGAAAAAGAATGTCTCCTACCAGGACACTTGAGGTGTATTGTGACATTCTAGGGTAACCCAATTGATCAGCTTGGCTTAAGGTCTTCTGTGAGCCATAAATCTGAATCCTTGCCTTACCAAAGAAAAGCCACAAAATAAAAAGATACATTCATTTAAAATCTGAGTGTTTCTCTGTCACTAAAATGTTTGTGCTGAGATTTATATCCTGAATTATTCTGGATATATTTCCAGCAATCTTAAATTGATAAAGCAAAGTGGGAAGGAATATATATCTATATAATTTATATAACATATATGTATGTTTTGGGCACAGAGTGTTCTACCTCAGTTTATGAGTTTTCTCTAAAGAATTGATCTGAAAACAATTGCCTATATTATTCATTCTTATGACATTTTTGTCAATATTACAATTTTTGGTGTTTTTTTCAGAACAATGAGGGCTAATCACAATTCATGTCAGATACTAGGCTAAAACATGAATATTTGGGAAGTATAAGGGACACACTGCCCATTCTCCGCTCTCTGCATTAATCCAGCATCAAGGCAGGTCACTTGAATTTTTTTAGGTTGGATGACTATAAAAGCCGCTTCCCTGAACACAATGTGCCTTGATTTAAGCTATTGTAGATGATGATTATAAAAATGGATATTAAAGATTCTACATTTATATATGCTCTCAAAGACTCTGCCAGTTTTATTTCCCATTGTCTCACTTTTGGACTCAGTTTCAACACGTGTAAAAATGAGACTGCTAATAATGGTTTTGTAGGGACTAAATGAGATACAGCATAGAAAGACTTGAGGGTAAAAGGAATAGAAGAATTCAATAATATACTGTAGACATTTTTATTATCATTGTTAGCATATTTCTACTTGATTATCTTAAACATGTGGTTTTTTAGGGTATAATAAGTTCTTAGTTATGTTCTATGGATATTATGAATTGATTTATGTCTTTTAAAAATTTAAATATATTTAAATTTAGATTTTTTGGAATACTTTGTAATGTCCCATATATTGGGTATGAATTCTCATGTTTTGTGGGGTGACTACAATGTTTTTCATGATTTTCAACTTTCATACTTCTTGTGTATGCACATGTGTTTCTTTGCTGTGAGTTTACCTTCCCTGGATAATACCTCATCCAGAAGGTGAATCCAGCATGTCCCATAGGTAGTGGTGGTTTATATTTAATTTTTATATAGTGTTTGTGTTTTTTACATTGTCCTGATCTTCAAATATTCTCTTGCCTTAAATCTGTTTTTCCACTGGATCACGCATACAATTCATGCCTATGATGAGCAATGCGAAATTCATTCTGAAACCAAGACTAAGGATGAAAGAGTTAGCATGGTCCCATTTGTACATGTTCTCTCCTTGATTTGCAATAAGAAGCCCAGAGTGGGCTTTCTCAGCTACTCCTGGGCAGGGCTCCAGCTCCTATTTAACAATGACTTTGAAACCATTACTCCTAATGTCTGTGTTTGAGGTCTGCACCACATTCATATCAAAACTTTATTTCTCCTATACCAAGTGTTATATGTTTCATCTCAATTCTGGTTCTAGAGATTGCCATTTGTATTTGGAAATACATTTTTAAATGTTTTAACACACATTCCAACTACATTAGTATGTTGGCAGCAGTAAGAAGGGGGTAGGTCAAAATATGTGCTCAAATCTTCTCTCTCTAATTAATTTATTGATTTTTATTGTATATATTTAAGGTGTACAACGTGATGTTTTGATATACAGAGTGAAGTGATTACTAACAGTTAAGCTGACTTCCTTGGTTATCCTCTTTTTGTGATACGAGCACCTAAAATCTACTCTCTTTGTAAATTTTTAAAATACAATTCAATATTATTGGCTATAGTTTTCCTGATGTATGTTAGATATTTAGATTTATTCTTCCTATATAAATGCAAATGTTTGTACCCTTTGACCTAAATCTCCCAGCAATCGCTCTGCTGGGTATATACCCAAAGGAAATGAAGTCAGCGCCTCATACAGAAATCCGTGCTCCCTTGTTCATTGTGGTGTTATTTGTGATAACCTAGATATGGAAACAGCTTAAGTGTCCATGAATATATACATGGAAAAAATTGTGGTGTATATGTATGTATACATATATATGTATATTAATATATACATACATAATATATGCATTATATATTAATATATATAGTAGAATAATATTGGGGAATAATATTGTGAAATATTATTCAACCTTATAAAAGGACATACTGCCATTTGTGACAACATGGATGACACTGGAGGTCATTATGCTAAGGGAAATAAGCCAGAAAAATAATTTTAAAAATTACATAATCTCACTTATATGTGGAATCTTTTAAAAAACGTCAAATACATAGAAACAGATAGTAGAAAGGTGGTTACCAGAAGGGGAAGGAGGAGAATGCGGGGAGGTAAATGTACTCTCTTGACCTAGAGGTTGATAGCTCCGGTGCCTTTTCTTTTTTTAAGACCAGAAGATCAGGCATGTTAAGGATTGATATGGCCTATGGCTAGCAAAGTAAAAAGCACATTTAGGATGGAAGTTCAAGAAATTATAAAATATATCTCAAAGTTATTGACTGTTGTAAAGTGTTGATTTACTGGTAAGAAATTTAACAGTATTTTAAAAGAACACGGCAATCTCATATGTTTTTCAGTACTCTGTAGCTAATCAATTTATTATGTGTTGCAACTTGACAAAAATAATAATAACATCAATAATAAAAAACTAATGCTGAATGTTAATTAAGTGCTATATGCTCTCTGATTGCTTCACGTTTATTATCTTCTTTAATTCTTGCCACCATCATTTGAACAGTTACTTCCATTGTCTCCGTTTAACAGATGAAGAAACTGAGCACAGAAAGTTCAGTAACTTGCTTCAGGTCACACAGACATATGTTATGTATCTAAGATTCAAAATTCATGATCTTATCCTCTATGCTGTAATTTATTTTAGTATTGAATCATATTAACAATAATGTTGTTTCATTGCATACTTTGAAAGAAGTAAGCCACATTCCTTATTCTGAGACTCAAATGAAGTAGCCTTCAGGATCAAGTTTCAGTATTACATGCCTGCAGAAAGTTATGAGAATAAAATTAGTACTGCCTTTAAATCAAGATGATTGATAGGATACATGAATTATTTTCTGCATAACCACTAAAGAAATTATATGTTTCTACAGATATTTCTGAATACAAATGGTATACAAATAGCATTACTCATTGAAAAAACATTTTGATTGAGCAGAAAAAAAGATAAAATAGAAGAATTAATAGAAAGAGATACTGTTTATCAGAACTGTTTGAGGCAATTTTTAGCTTTTTGTGAAGATAAATGATATTAAACATGCTCAGTTGTCAGATTGCCTTTTGGTGGCGAATATTCTGACTGTGAGAGTTTTCAAAGCATGCGACCAACCAACCATAGTAGCATTTAGATGTAGGCGTTACTGTCCACCAGAGGAGGTTAGCATCCTTTTTGTTTGCTTGACATAAATCTTTGTGCAACAACAAATGAACCTCTCTTCCTGCTGCTTTTTTAAATGCAAGCTTTGTTCCTTGTTGCTATTTCTAAAGCAGATGTATCACATGAGGGGGTGGAAAGAGAGGGTGAGAACTCAAAAAACATTCTTAAAGTGAATATTGCTCACCCAGAGACAGACACTGCAACTATATTGCATCAGTAACTCAAAGATCCTTGACTTTTTAATTAGATTCCCAAGTCAGGAAAATGGGGCAAATTATTAAAATCTACTTCAAATCACCTCTCTAATTAAAT
>RJWJ010035933.1:0-16359 GCA_004363605.1 Indri indri
AGGGATTAGGGGGATGGGGGGGTAAACTCACAACTAAAGGACATGGCGAACATTGTAGAGGGGAAGGGCGTGCCTCTAACCCTCGCTTGGGTGAGACAAAGACATAAAATGTAACCAAAAAGTTTGTACCCTCATAATATCCTGAAATAAAAAAAAAAAAAGAAAATGCCAGTTACAACAAACATGAGGGTTAAGGGCGCCAACCCCCTGTACAGTCAAAAATCTACATATAACTTTTGGCTTCCCAAAACTTAACTACTAATAACTTACTGTTGACTGGAAACTGTACTGATAACATAGTCAATTAGTACATATTTTGTATGTGTATTATATACTGTATTCTTACAATAAAGTAAGATAGATTAAAAAAATAATTGTATAATTATTGATTGCTAGTATATAGAAATACAATTAATTTTAATATTGACTATTTTTCCCCTTGTAACAAGAGATATACTTTTTAGCTTTCAAGTAAATTGTGATCTTGCTCAATTTACTTGTTAAATTTACTTTTTAAATTAAATACTTTTTAGCTTTCAAGTATCTTGTGATCTTACGAAATTACTTGTTAATTCTATTAGATTTATAAAGATTCCATAGGATTTTTAATTACCTACTGACATCATCTGTAAATAACGACAGATTTATAACTTCTTTTCCAATTTAGATATCTTTTTTTCTTCTTCTTACCTTAATGCACTAACAAGAACTTCTAGTTTACCACTAAATACAAATGGTGACAGCAAACATCCTTACCCTCTTTCTGGTCTTAGGGGGAAAGGATTTCTGTTTCACCATTAAGTATTAGCTTGTTTTGTAATGCCCCTTATCAAATTGAGGAAGGTCCTGTCTATTCCTAGTTTAGTGAATGTAAGCATTCTAATGATGTGTATCCTTACATGTTTTATTCCATCTTCAAGCATCCTCATCTAAATTTTTAACAAAAATAAAATGAAACAAAAAAAACAAGCAAACAAAAACTGATGCCAAAGCTTTAAAGCTCCCCAAGTCATTCCAATACTCAGCTAAGGCTGGGAAGTGCTCTTCACAGTTCTGACATTATTAAGCTCCTTGGGAAAAATATCTTTCAGTTGGCCATTCTGGAGCTGTTGGCCCATCTTCACACTGCATTGTGTATTTCAAAGTTGGATTCCTCAGTAATTGGGGCATAAAATGACACAGGTCCAATCCAGGATTCTTTCCAAAGACCAACTTGTTAAAAATGACAGAAGGGTAGGTACAGGCAAAGAAGCCCTCAGAATTGTCTAGCGAATTCTCTGAGTTTTGGGGGGACAGCTGAAGCAAGGCTGAGGCACCACCCTACTTGTCTTGACTGGACAGACTCTTATTTTTAGTATGGGACATGTGAGGCTATAGAGATACAAGAATCCTGGGGAGTCTTGATGGCAGTCTTCTTCAAGGTGATCATCTTTGTTATCTGCATCATCCTTTTGGCTCAGCCATTGGCTGGAGGCAACACTGGGGGCAGTTCAGTTAATCCCTTAGTTCTCAGACTGCCGAATGTCAACTGAGGCAAACATTCTTTCACTCAGACAACATTGGAAACGATAATATTTTATCTAGTGATCTGTCCGTTGCAAGTAAGTATAATATGACTATGATTGTACCATGAAGGTCTGTTTGTTGCTGATGGCTAAGAGCCAAAGATAATTATTTTATTTTCTATACCTTTGGATTGCTATTGTGGAAATTAGAAAGGTATATATGATATTGATATATCTCTGTCAGCTGTTTTTTAGTTTCTTTTTTCTGTAAATTTCTAGTGCTTAGTTCTCTTGTCTCTTCCTTGTCCCCTTTCTATGGGAGCAGGAGGGAGACACTGGACATTGTCCTGGCATCCAGGCCACTAAGGGATATATCCTTGAACTTAGACATTTTCTTCTGGATCCTTCCTCTCCACTAAGCGCTGACTGCTGACTCCACGTGAAAAAGGCTGAGATTCTCCCCACCATTCCTGTCAGAAAGTTCAAGTCCTATTTGTCCAATCACCCTTTTCCTACTCCCCACCGGGCTTGCTACTCACCCTAAACCTCTCTCAATGGCTTCATTCTGTCCACAAGTCCAAAGTATACATATCCTTCTTGCAGTCCAGAAAGAAGCTTGTAATCAAAGTAAGTTAATAGACATAATTGTAGACATGATTCTAGAACTTCTTGACTCTAAGATAGAATCAAGGGCCTTTTTTTGGTTTCTTTTTGTAGATGACATTGTCCTTTAAGAAAGAGCATTTGCTCTGTCAGCACTCTCTGATTTCTTAAGGTAAAGGAGAAGAACTTGTGATTTGTATTTGTAATATTCTGGCACAAAGTTGAGAACTCAGTACCTGCTTGATATTCCAGAAAGCATCTCTGTGATAGTGAATTTAATATCTTGGAGCAACATTTTTCTAGTGAGCTATAAAATAATTCAGCAGTAGTTCACATTTATTGAAAAAAAATATGGCAAAAACCGGGTAGTCTGTAAGTCCTAAATATGGATGCTTAGGTTCTTATTTGATGGGTCAGTAGTGGCCTCTCAAAATGCTCCTGCAGTTTTAGGTTCGGGACCTTTTTGAAGGAACTTGTAGCCCACTGGGGTTGTCCCATTAGCCCGAGGCCCTCGTTTTTTCATTACCTTAATTGGTTTTCAGATTTTTCCCTTTATAGCAAGAGATATACTTTTTAGCTTTCAAGTAATTTGGGGTGATGTCTGAATCCAGATGGAATTAGATTGGCTTCTATATGTAAACTCCCAGTTTCTCAGATCATATTTTAGGAAACTTGCTGACAACTTGCTGAGGTCATATTATCATTTATTGAACCTGGATTCTTTTTTTTTTATTTCAGCATATTATGGGGGTACAGATGTTTAGGTTACATATGTTGCCCTTGCCCCCTCTCCCCCCTGAAGTCCAAGCTTCAAGCGTGTCCATCCCCCAGATGGTGCACATCGCCCTCTTTGTGCATGCATATACCTGTCCTCTCCTCCCCCCTCCCTCCCGCCTGACATCCAATAAATGCTATTCTTATATGTGCACTTATGTGTTGATCAGTTAATACCAATTTGATGGTGAGTACATGTGGTGCTTGTTTTTCCATTCTTGGGGTACTTCGCTTAGTACAATGTGTTCCAGCTCTAAAACCTGGATTCTTAATGGTGCGAATCACTGCTTTCCCCACTTTTCTAAGCTCTCCCGCTGTCACGGTTGCTGTAGTTTTCTGCTCTGTTTCTAGCTGTCTCAGCTATGGTGCTGATCAAAGCAACAGACCATGTGAGGAAGTGCTCACTGTTGATTGACTCCCAAGAACTGCAATAGACCTAGCTCAGACATGGCCATTTCTAAGGACTACCGCTAATGTTTTCCTGTCCTGAATGAAGCCTATTCCTTATCTAAACCCTCTTAGTAAGACACTTTTATAATCAAGATAACATGAATATTCACATCCAATCATGAATGTTATAATATTGCTAAATCTTCACTCTAATGGCAGGTTCATTCAAAGTAGCACTTCCTGAGAAAATATACACACTGTACATTTATTTGGGGATGAAGCTTTAGATACTTCACAGCCAGAGCCAGAGTTGGCTCTTCTGCTTGTATTCTGATACAAGAATTTTCTGCGTTCTGCCAACTCTGTGAACAACAGCTTTCTGAAAGTGTAATATGGACAACATTAGTATTAGAATATGTTTCTTTAGTTATCGTGATGCTCGATTGTGTGGTCTCACTGGCTGGGGATTTTCCTTGGGCTGAGTTCAGTCAAGAAGATTTTGTTGGTAACTTCATATTAGATTTTGCCTTATGTCATCTAAGAAATGCATAAAATTGAAATGTTGAAACGGATATACAGGTCTTTAACATAAGCAACACAGTTTTTGGTTCTATTTTTGAAGGGACATTCTCTGAGCAATGTCTGATGTTATGACTGTAATAATCAATGGTGCTACTCTAAGTGAAGCAATAATGATCTTATTAAAATATATGAACAGATTCCATAAACTGCTCAGGGACCTCAATTTTTTTTTATGCAAAGGAAAGTCATCAAGGAAATCCTGGGACATGTACTGATCAACATCAAACTCATCAATGTGTCCCAAAGTGCTCATTTTAAAACAAAAGATCAACTTGGGTACCAGGATGGAGGTCAGGAGTATGGAGAATGAGTGTATATGCCTTTTCTTATTCAATTTTCTTTTCACTAGAATCCCACCTTTGTCTCTAGAAAATAGATGGAAAATAAGCCTATTCTTCCATGTAGCCATTTATTGGAGGAAAACCAATTCTAACCCCACCTTGTTCTAAAATATTGAATATCTGTATATGTGACACAGGAATTCGAAAGGAACAAAAATTCCAAAAGTTGATCAAAATAGTCCTTGACATGCAAATTTTTTGGTTTTTTTCCTGATCTCATGGTATTTCTTTCACACTATCCTGTAGTCAATCATACACCAACCCAACATTTCAGATCTCAATAGATGGATGCAAATTTTAGGGTGACCTTTGTTAATTATTTTCTATATCTAAAATAATTAATAACAATGATTCTTATTTCTTCTTTAGCAGCTACCTACCCTACAGTCCTAGCCAATAAGATGTCTTCATTTCTCTTCTAAAGAGATTTCTGACCATGTCTACAAATATAATCTTAACTATTATAGCCTCTCATCCATCCATTCATTCATTCCTTCATCATTTTTACTGAGCTCCTCCTCATTCTCTTGCACTGTGCTAGGTGCTAGGGGTAAAAAGATTAGTAAAACAAGACCCTGCCCTTGAAGAATTTACAGTGAAATAGGAGAGTAAGACTTCTGCACATCTTGGCTCCTACCATTTAGGAGCTTATAACTGAGAGGTGACAAGAACACATTATAGTGTTCTTTTTGAAAAAAAATCAGCTGCAGAAATACTACTACTTTCTAGAGTAATAGAGTTGGGGGAAATCTATTCCCTGTTAGGTCCACACTTGATTTTGTAGAGCCAGAGGAAGAAAATTGGTGGAAATTACAGTTATTACAGTTATTAATTATTACAGTTCAGTATTTTTAATGATAGAATATTAATATATTTAATATATTAATATATTAATGTATTTCTTTAATGATGGAATCACCTTTGCTTAGCATTTGGTATTTGGGGTTTTTCATTTGCATATTTCATAAATGGACATAAATGCAAAATTACATAGAATAACTGGATGGTATAATCTGTAAATCCAAATTTCATTTGTGAGAATTTACTTGTTTGAAACATATGTAAACATTTAAATCAATTTAAATTCTAATCACTTACATATGAATTAAAGAATTTATTTAAAACAAAAATATGTCTGTGTAGATTTTTGGTTTTATGTAGGTAGGACAGAAACTAAGGTAGGGAAAGAGGAGCCAATAGATTATATGATACGATATTCCTTTTCAAGAAAAATAAAATAGAAAAAAAGCTTAGCAACTGTAGCTAAGCAACACATTAAAGAGCACATTGATTTTGAGGAAAGAGACCTGTTCATTGTTGCATTCATACAACATACAAGATTTAATTGTATTCGTATAAGATTTAAAAATTTTAGAATACTATTATTTAAGATTGTGTATTATATATTGATGATACTTTGCTGTTTTATTTATTTGGTACTTACTTTAACTAAAGGTCTAAGTTTATCCTATAGGTTAATGAAAGAGAAAAAAATCCCATTAGAATAAAATGTCATTTTAAGAGATGTTCAGAAATATCCATGTTTCTCTAGAGCAAAACATCCAAGTTTTCATAATTTGAAATATAAATTTTCATATTTTTTCAGATTAGATTGACAAATTCTTTTGTCTTTACACAATGAAAATTTAGATGTCATTATTTTTCATTTTATGCATTAATCGTTTGATATTAGTTGATTATGAGATTATCAATTAAGAAAAAACGTCGTGGTTGCAGTTGATTTTTTTCCCCTAGAAAGCCTTTTAGCTAGTTTATTTTTATTTTATGAAGAAAAATTTCATTACTGTGATTACTTTTGAAACAAATTTGGACTATTTTGTTAAGCAGGCTAATTCCTTACACACATTGATCATTATAAAAGCTACTAAAAGCTTCATTAATAATATGTTACATTTTTGAGGAATTTAAAAACCTCATGTACCCTACATATTCACTATTTCATGTGATACTTTAAAAAAATGTGAAGTTGGTTCAACAGGTAATATTTTCTCCATTTTATGTGTGAAAAAAACAAGCAGTTAAGTGAATTGCCTGAGACTACCCATTGAGAACATCAATAATAAAACTGGATGGTTGGCCACCCAACTTACAGGGCAGAACTTTCTGTGCTTTTGAATACAGTAGTCCCCGCTTATCTGCAGGGATACCTTCTAAGACCCCCCACCAGATGCCTGAAATCTCCAGTAGTACTGAGTCCTTTACCTATAGTGTTTTTTCCTATACATACATGTCTATGATGAATTTTAATTTATAAATTACGCACAATACTCTTGTGCTTTGTGACCATTACTAAGTAAAATAAAGGTTAGTTGAACACTAACCCATCAGTACAGTAGACCCGGATAACAACTAAGTGACTAACAGGTGGGTAGCATTTACAGTGTGGATATGCTGGACAAAGATATGATACTTATCCCGGTTGGGACAGAGTGGAGCAGCGCTAGATTTCATCAGGTTACTTAGCATGGCATACAATTTAAAACTTATGAATTGTTTATTTACGGTATTTTCCACTTAATATTTTCAGACTGTGGTTGACCACAGGTAACTTAAACTGCAGAAAGGGAAGCTGTGGATAAGTGGAGACTACTACTGTACTTTGACTGGTTTTAGTATGCAAGTTTGGGAGTAGAAATTGTAAAAAGAGAGAAAAGCAATCAGCATAACAGAAGGAGAAAAAGTTGAGGTTTCCTGGACAATTCAGGAGGGAGGTTGTGAAGAAATGAAAGAGGGACAAAGAAGGAGCCAGAGAAATAGGTAGTAGTTTCACACTTCCTCAGGTTCCTTAAAACTTTAACAATTTCTACTAAATTTCCAAAATGCTTGGTGTGATTGTATTTTCTGTGAAAACTGAATTTTCCATAATCTTGATTTCCTTGAGCATTTATTTATTTGTTCAATAATTAATTACTGATAATCTATTGTATGTAAGGCATTGTCCTTTGGTGCTGGGGACACAATGACAAATGAGATTCATGCCTTCCCCTTATGGAGAATATAATCTACTATGGGGTGAGGAAACTACAGCCCACAGCCCAAATATGGCTCACAAGCTAAGAATGATTTTTAAGTGGTTAAAAAATCAAAAGAAGAATAATATTTCATGACATGTGAAAATTATAGAAAATTCAGATTTTTAATGTCATTAATAAAATTTTGTTTTAATATGGCCACACTTATTTGTTTACATATTATCTATTGCTGATTTTGTGCTACAATGGCAGAGTTGAGTTAGCTGCAATAGACTCCATCTGGCCTATAAAGTCTAAAATATTTACTATCTGCCCCTTTACAGAAAAAGTTTCCCAAATCTAATAGATGAAATTGATGTTACATAAGAAATTACAATTAAGCATAGTAAATTACAGTGGAAGAAAATTCAGTATTATATGGGACCATATAACTTATCAAATAAGACAGACATAATGGGCAATATTAGTTATCTACACTAGTCAGATAGAGTCGGGACTCTTTGCATGTTACAGAAACCCACCAGGTCAAGCTAAAAAGAGAATACATTGGTGTATGTAACTGGGAAGACCAAGGAAAATTCTGGCTTTAGAAATGACTGGATTCTGCAGTTCAAATGATATCATGACCAATTTGTCTCTTTTTGCCTGGTTTTTGAGTCTGCTATCTTCCTCCATGTTGTCATGATTTTGAGGTAGATTCTTCCCGTGTGTTAACAAAATGACCGTAAACAATTCTAGACTTCATTGTACTTTTAAGTAGTGAGCCCCAAGAGAAGACAGTATCTCTCCACTGTTTAAACAAAGACCTGAGGAGCATTCTGACTGGCCTGGCGTGGGTCAGGTGCCCATCAGTAAATTGCAGATCTGTGTCTAGGCTACATCCACATGACATTATCTCTGTGATGGTGGATGCAGGGCTATGCAACTGACATCTCTACCAGCAGAGAAAACCTACTGGGATAACAAAAATAAGAGACTAACACTATAACATCTATAAAATTTTTTGCAGATATTTGAGGTGTTGGGAAAGACAACATTTCATTCAAGGTGATTGGTATTGTTTCAGAAAAGTAAAATTCTATTAATATGAAAATATGATACACTTTAATACAGAGATTGCTACTGATTGTCTATGAGGCTAATCTAGCTTGCTGATCTATTCTTCCCAGACTATTAACTTATAGTGTTTTTGTTGTATTTTTTTAATCGAACCAATCGTTTTTCAGCTTATCTTTTAAAAAGTCAATCTGACAATAGCGGAACTGCATTCCTACGTAGAAATAATCAGCCATCTCTTTTATGTGGAGCACCAGCAGCTATTCCCTTAGACGGAGCATTTGCTCTCTCATTAGCCACAAGTGCCATCACCCCCTATTGTCTCTAACACTGAGGCTGGTTTCATTTGTCACTTGCACTTGTTTCTCCTATAATAGAATAGAGAATTGCTTCTGTATACCCATATCTCCACTGAATGTGGAAGAAAGAAGCTTGATTCAGGCACAGTGCAAGAGACCATTTTTCTTTGATGAAGTGAAGAATATTCCTCCATTTGTAATATGCAAATAAAAGATGACCGTATTAAAAGAACCACAATTTTAGAGGCCATTATGAAATAAACCACAATAAGATCTATGACTGGTATATGAAGATGAGAAATGAAGACTTTAGACTGAAAAAAATGACTGAAATTTCAGCAAGCAATTGTTTTTAAATATGAATAAAATATCTAATGCTACTATAAATGAGGTTATATATTAAGTGAAAATATTGCTGACATCAAAGCTTTTGAAGATGGCAAGTTTATGAAAGAGCATTACAGAAGGCAGCAGAAATTGTGTGTTCTGCACTGAGACAAGCATTTGTAAATTTAAATCTTACTGGAAATACTGTTGAGCAATATATGGATGTTGTGTCTGAGCACTTGCAGAAAAGTTGTTTGAAAACAAATTAGTTGCAGCATTTCTATTGCAGATGATGAGAGCACAGATATAAATATCACCTAGCTAGTTGTATTTAATTGGTGATATTGACAAGAATTTTTCTGTGTGAAAGATGAGAGGCCCTGATTGGAACTTAGCAAATGACTTATCTTCGTTGGTAAGAACATATTGCAAAACGTAATGTAGTTGGTTGAAATTAGTCAGTGTGACTCACCTCCTGCAATGGACAGTGTTAATGCGAAAACTTAAATTCAAGAAGGGTACATTTCCCCAAAGACATAGAATTTAGTCTCCTAATTACATCATTTGCCAGGAATTGCTTTGTGCCAAAGAATTTAAAATGTAATATACCATGAAAATGTAGTAATTGACGATATGAACAGGGTAAAATCCCATGGCTGAAATCCAGATGCTCCAGGGCTTCTTTTTATGAATTAGATGTACATGAACTTCTGTGGCTGAGTGCTGAGAGCTATTTCCGGACACTTTATGTCATTCAAGGGAAAATCCCTACTCAATCCCTAACAATGAAGAGTGGATCGAAGACTTGGTCTTTTTAGTTAATATTGCATCCTACAGACTTTGAATATTTCCCTGCAAAGGCATTCACAAACAGCTACACAAATGACTGATTCAATTTGCTCATTTTAAGTAAAAGTATGCCTTTGAGAAACTAATTTGGCAAGGAATAATCTGGCCCATTAGCCTATACTGCAATTCATTTTCCTGAAATGAAAGTCACAGCCTGAACTACATTATTAAAACTGTAGAGGTGAAGATGGAATTCCAAAAAGGTTCCCTGATTTTAAACTTTATGAAAACAGCTGGGCATGGTGGCTCATGCCTATAATCCCAGCATTTTGGGAGGCTGAGGCAGGAGGATCACTTAAGCCCAGGAATTTCGAGGTTACAGTGTTACAGTGAACTATGATTGGACCACTGCACTCCAGCCTGGGTGACAGAGTGAGGTCCTGTCTCAAAACACAAACAAAAACACAAAACAAAAAAAATTTTATGAAAATACATTAACATTGCTTAAATTTATTTTTCCAGTTTGATATTGATAATATGAACAAAGAGCTACAAATTGAAATTTTTTAACTGCAAAGCAATGAGTGACTAAAAACTAAATACAACGATGTTGGAATGCCAGAACTGAACACACAGCTCTAGATAATAACTGTTGTATTAAGAGAGTCCATACAAGTTAAGTAGCACCAATGTTTGTAAACTCCATTTGACATACGAAACTGAGTAAATCAAATTGTTGCTCCAAGTTGAAGGATTTGTGCTTTAGGTTTTTATGGCCTGATAGTGATATATTAGATTACAATGACAAATCAAGGAGTAACAAATTATGGGGAAAAAAAACTTAGTAATGAAATATTTCTATTTTTTCAATGTTTTTTATTTTAAAATTTCAAATATCTCTAATGTTATACATGCCTGTTTGTACTATATTACATGCTTGCATCACTGTTCAGGAAACATATAGTAATTTTGGTTGTTTTTCTGGCACTTGCATAGACTGGCATCTAGTCTGCTCCACTTATTTATGTGACCAGCTGGCCCCTGTAGGCATCTGAATGAACGACCTCTGCCTAGATCTAAGCCTCTATATGGTGCTCTATCGTCCTTTGATAAACGACTGTATTACAGAGAATAGTCCATATGATGTTTATAAATAGAGAGTCTAAAGAGCAGGAATTTGTCCGTGTGTCTCTAGCACTGTCTAGGGGAAAAATGCACCCAGACCAGGGGCCTCAAGGCTATTGTTACTGTGGAGATAGATGCATTGTCTTTCTCTAGATTGATAACAGTGGTCATAAATCTCATTTAACTAGTTGTCCATGATCAAATGTGACACTCACCAAGTAACAGGAACAATATTGATCTGGCCTGGGGAGGAGACCATAATTATGGGCATGAGAGTATCTTTTCTCCTCAGAAGTGAATTTTTTCCTTATACATTCATATATTTGCTTCCTGGCTTACACAGCAGCCTCTTGTCAGTTTGGGTAGCTAAATTAGCCATGAGAACCTAATCCTCATGTGTATCCTGACAAAGTATCTCAACCTGTAAACCATGGTCCAGATCCTGCTACTTGTTTGTTTATATTAATAACTCAGTGTTCTAAAAATGGTTAGAACGCACCATTACAGTTCCACTGAACTGATGTGTGAGTATTTGGGAATAATATTGAGAGGCTCCCTTTCCATAATAATTTATATATAAAATTACTATTACTTTTACTTTTGAAAGCTCACATAAAATGGATGAACTTAGGCATTCATGAATACTTTTGGAGAAATTTTGGGACTATTCAAAGTGCTAATCAAAGCTGTTAGTAGTAGTTCAAGGAAAAGATGTTTCTACTTATGCATTTTTAAAATGTTATTTTAATCTAATCTAGTGGCATTCCATCTTGAAAAATTGACCCAGTAGGCTAGTTGAATATGAGTTTACTGTGAACAGGAGTCTGCATTGAAGTAGAGTAGGCTGAGGCTACAGTGCTCATGCTCTCAACCTCAGCCTGTAGCTGCCGGCACTTTGCTATATAAAGCAAAGGCAAAGTGGTTAATGGCCCTGATAGGATTTTCCACAATAAATTCATTAATGTGGGTTTACATTCTTATCAGAGGTGAATATGCATTCTCTGACATGCCCCCATTAATATAAGTTATGAGACAAATTATTTTAATTATATATCGTGCCACATCAGACTTTATAACTTGTACCAAGTCCGTCAATATTGAAGTCAATAAAAGTTGAGTGACTGTGAAATAAGATTCTGAACAATTAATCTTAAAACTAAAGTAGTATGAAGAGTGAATGGAAATTATAGATGTGTGTAAGTTTATTATATTAGTCCCATTTTCTGGTTTATATTATATAAAATAAATTTTCCTTTTAAAAAAAAAGTCCATCATGATTATATTGAAAAAAATGTTTGTATTTGCCTTTTATAAATAGTTTTAAATATGCTCTATTGGCTTTTTCTAAATGATTGAATTCTCAGACATGTTTTTAAGTAAATTAATTAAGAATGTTTGTTCTAAGAACTAGAGTTTGAAAATGAGTGTATATAATAGAGGTACATTTCTGCAGAAGACAACATCTAACTGAGATGTGAGTGGAATAGAAAGTCAGACGGTCCTTTTAAAAAAAAATCCTTACTATAGTGATAGTCTTAATAAAACCACAAAGCATCTGTTAGAAAGAACAAATCTTGAAGGTCATGTCATTTTACTTCCTACCTGATGTATAAATCTCTCTTACATCACCCCAAATAGTCATGCAGCCTCTCCTTGAACATTGCCAGTGACATTGGATTTATTACCTTTCTACTCAGTTCATAAATTTTACCTTCTATCTGGTTTAAAGTTCTTTATGTATATGCCATACAACTTCTACTAGACTGTAGTCTCCTTGAAGGCAGAATCAATATTTAAATTCCTAAAGCACTGTTTATAACCAGAGTCTTCCCCGTAATAATGTTCTCAAATATATCATTGAAGTAATCAATTAATAAGTTCCAACTCGGGAACATTCCACCTATGAGAAGATAATTTTTTAAATTGAACCCTTTATCTTTTGTCAGCTCATCCCATCTCTTTCTTAGGAGTCTCCCAGCCCAAGGGTGGGGCTTCATCCTTTAAAGCGAAGCTAAAAGGCCTTTAGCTCCTCATCATTGCTTTTGGTACCCACTTCCACAATGGGGAAAAAGGATGATCTCAGTTTCTGGTGTTCCAAAATAGCAGTAGTATTCATTGCACTGCAAGATCTCAGATTTGACTGGGCATAAATCAATGCCAAAGTCCTTCCAGTGCTCTACCAAGCACTTTAGCCCTGTTCCCTCTCCAGCATCATTCCCTGCTACTTGTTCATCATCTCTTATTCAAACTCCTTGAGGCCAGATGAATTTCAAAATTAATATTTCTTTTTGGATTTTAGAAAAGTACTATGGTAAATATACAATATGATATATCACCCCCACAAGGATCTGGGGCAGCACTCCTCTTACAACCACACGAATATTTCTGTCGTAAAATTTATAACTATTCCCAATAAGTGGGATAAAGGCTATCAATAGTTTCAGGTCAGTTTTTGCTACCAAATGAATTACTGCAAACCAGAAAACAAATGAAGAAAGTGATCAAAAACCAGCTTTTTTCCCCACAGATTTTGAGATTGTGGAATCAGGTATTGTGGGTCTTTCTCTTGCACCTTTCCTCATTCCCTGGCCCCCAGTCAGGGTGGCCTCCTCATAATTCCTCAGTCATAATAGGCTCCCTACGTCCTTGCAGAGTCTTGTGCTTTTCTTGCCTCTGCCTGGAATATTGTTTCCCCCAGATATCCACATGGTTTGCTCCTCACCCCCTCAGGTCTTGATTCAAAGGCCGCATTCTCAATGAGGTCTTCCCTGGTTACCCTATTTGAATTGCAGACCCCTCCTCACCCAAATGCACACACACCCCTTCATCCCTTCCGTGCTTTATGTTTCCCCCAGCACTGTCACTATTTAACAGAAACCACATGTTATTTATTTATTTCTATTTATTGTCTGTTGCTACATCCCCCTGCTACACTATGCACTCCAGGAGGGCTAGGACTATTTTTTCCACTGCTGAATTCCAGTGCTAACAGTATCTGGCAAATAACAGGCACTCAAACAAATACATATTTCTCGAATAAACTATTGAATCTATTTTCCAGCTTTTCTATGTCGCTGGAAAAGGCTGCTCACAGTAAGATAGAGAAATGACTCCTTTGGAAAGTGGAAATTAGGAAAATATGAACTAATATGCCAATTTACATGATTTCTTAAGCAATTAAAACTAGCTTCATGTAATATGCTATATAGCAAATGTTTCTTTAAAGAACTCTTAGGCCAAAGAGGAAATAAAACATTTCAACTGCAGAATGTATTAAAGTATGATGACCCAAGAACTGAAAAAACTAGAAAAACAACGAGTAAGGTCGAAGGAAGAATTTAATTAATAAAAATAAAAATAGAAGTTAATGAATTAGGAAAACAGAAAAAAACCCAATTAAGTTGGTAAATCTATGTGGCAGTTGCTTAATAAAACTAATAAAATAGAAAACCATGATGGCAAATTTAAATAAAGTGAAATAAACTCAGATTAAATAAAGTGAAATAAACTCAGATGTGGAGAAAGTTAAAATGACTATATTTTGCATAAATTTATGTTAAGAGAATTAACACTCTAGATGCAAATCTTACACCTTACACCAAAATAAATCCCAGAGGGGTAAACATTTAAAAGTAAAAAATGAAACAATAGAAGTATGAAAGAAAAGAGTGAAATTATTAATAATCTTGGAATGAGGAAGGCTTTCCTAAAGAAGACAAAACCACTAAGCCCTTAAGAAAAATATTGATAATTTTGGTTGAATAAAATGCAAACCCTCTTTAGGGCAAAAGTGAAATAAATAAAACAAATATATAAACAACAAACTGGAGTATATTTGCCAGATTATCAGTCTGAAAGGGGGCAAATTTCTCTACTATTCAAAGAATTTTTACAAATAAATAAGAAAAAGCAAACTTTAGAAAAATACACACAGGACACAAGGATCTCATCCACAGAAGATGTGCAAATGGCTAGAAATGTACAAAGGTATGTTCAAAGTTTCTGGTAATTAAAGAAATGCAAATCAAAATAACAAAAGCATTTCATTCTGGTGAAGCATATGAGGTTTTCATTTTGGTGGTACTTATAAAAACTGAAATCTGCATACCCTTCCATAGTAGATTGCATTATTTTTCCCCATTAGTTACTCTTCCTCCCTTTAAGATCATTATACACACTCACCTCTGACCACATGACATGGAAGAGAATGTGCCAAGTCTGGACACCTCTAAGAGCCTCTGCCCCAAGGGTAACGTGTACAGAACAGAGCCTACTCCTTTAGCTTGGATCCTGGAACAAAAAAGACTGGTAAATCACAGCCAGAGCCAACCTAAAACCGCTGTAGCCAAAATATAACGTGAGCAAGAAATAAACTTTAATTTTTGTAAGCCTATGACATGTGGGGGCTATTTGTTACCACAACATAACCTACAGAAAGCTAAGATAATATACCTCCCAGTTCCGCTTAGTAATAGAATAAGCTGCATGAAGGTTCACTTGTTTTTTCGGCCACTTAATAGCAATGCAACATTTCACTTAGGTCGCCAGTTTTTCTAAGTTTTCATTTCTTCATATGTATGGCACATAGGGGTCAATCTGTTTTTGGTATTTTAATTATTGTTAATTAGACAAAGAAACCAGACTGGGCATCATTTGGCAAAGAAGCACTCTTTCTTTCCTTTGTGACTTTTTTATTATTATAAAAGTAGTTTGTATTCATTATGGAAAATTTGGGAACATAGATAAGCATAAAAGAAGAGAACAACTACTGTGATCTCATTATTGTTAATATTTCTGTACACTTTCTTTGAATTTTATTTTTTCCGCATTACAAATATCACTACAAATTCTCTATCAACATTTTGAATGGCTTCACAGTATTTCTCAATACCATAATTTTAAAATTATATCCTTTTTTATTGGCCACTTAAGTTACTGGCCCCATTTTAATTTTATAGCAAATGTTATTTTTAGAGAACTATTAATCTTTTAATTTTCTCTTAAGTAGCTTTAATACCTTATGATGTTGCTCAGTCTGCTTTATCACGTCTAGTTTCCTCAAACTTTATGCTCTTTCTGTGAGTGTTTTCTTATTGAAAAAAATCAACAAGAAAAAATCAAACAACCCCATCAACAAATGGGCAAAGGAAATGAACAGAAACTTTTCAAAAGAAGACAGAATAACGGCCAGCAAACAAATAAAAAAAAAATGCTCAACATCTCTAATCATTAGAGAAATGCAAATCAAAACCACAATGAGATATCACCTAACCCCAGTGAGATTAGTCTCTATCAAAAAATCCCAAAACAACAAATGCTGGCGAGGATGTGGAGAGTCAGGAACACTTTTACACTGCTGGTGGGACTGCAAATTAATGCAACCTCTGTGGAAAAGAATTTGGAGATACCTCAGAGAGCTAAAAATAGAAATACCATTTGATCCAGCAATAGCACTATTAGGCATCTACCCAAAAGAGCACAAAACATTCTACGATAAAGACATCTGCACCCGAATGTTTATGGCAACACAATTCACTATTGCAAGGATGTGGAAACAACCCAAGTGCCCGTCAAT
>RJWJ010035934.1:0-16356 GCA_004363605.1 Indri indri
TTTTGTGATCCAGTCAATTCCCCTTAGGTGCTTAAACCAACCTGATGTGTGTTCCTGTTGCTTGCAACTAAAAAAAATTCTGATCTATCAGTCTAGGTGGTGGCACGGTTGGGGTGGGAGGGGAGGATAAGAAAGTCAGAAAATCTAAACTCTATCTTAAAAATCTCATGGTTGGGAGGAAGTCTAGAGGTCACTTTAGGGTCATCTGGTTGATTCCACCACTTGCCCACTCGCAGAATGTCCTCTGCTTCATCCCTGACAGGGCATTTGGCTCTGCTTGTATGCCTCCTATGGCGGGGAACTCACTCCCTCTCCAGGCAGCCTGTGTCTTCATGGGACAGCTCTGAGGGCTAGAGATTAAGGCCGAATGTCTGCCAGTAAGGGAGGGGTGTGAATGAAATGTAGCCTTGCCCCCTTTCCTTCTTGCAGTCTATTCTCTGCAGAGCAGCCAGAACGTTCCTGTCATAATTTGTCAGATCACATTGCTTCCTACTCAGAAACCTCCAGTGGAGGTTCTCAGTGCAGGGGAAAAGCCGAAGTCCTCACCAGGCCCTACAGGTTCTGACCTTCTGCCTCTGCGACCTTAACACCCACTTTCTCTTCTCCCTCCCTCACTCCGCCCCAGGAACACTGGTCCCTTGCCTTTTCCAGAACTTGGAGCCTTGGCACCTGCCGCTTCCTGGCCTAGACAACTTTCTCCCAGACTGCCAATGGCCAGCTCCCTTGCCTCCTCCAGGCCTGTGCTCAAATGTTACCCCAACACCCCACTTAAAATTATAGTCCCCCACCTCACCGCAACACTCACTACGCCCCTTATCCTGCATTATTTTTCTCCTTAGCATCTATTCCCACGTGACACATTGCTGTGTAGAGTTCACTATGCCCCCAACCCCGGTCTCCTACTTACAAGGGTAGGGAGTTTTCATCTCTGTTGCTCACAGCTGTATCCTACCTAGAACAGTGCCTGTCACATAGTAGGTGCTCATTAAATATTAGTTGAATGAGTCATCCTGCAACTCAACTTTAGAATGGAGCCTGGCATACACTAGGCGCCCATAGTGCTGAAGGCATGAGGGCCCAGCCTGGCCCCGTGGGGTGCTAGGAGATAAGGGGAGGCTGATGCCAGGCAGCCAGGTCCCTGTAGCCTGATGTGCGGCAGCTGGTGGCTGTGCCGGCCTCGCTGAGACTGGGGGCTCTTAAGCAAAACTGACACGCTCCATCTCTCTCAACGCCCCCTGACTGCAGCTGGAGGTGGAGGTGGAGAAATCAATATAAAGATTGGCTTTGGAGTAAAGGAAAAGAAGAAAAGGCCTTCTCCACTTCATTGAGGAGGCAGCCGCAGAAAGGACGGGTGGGGGCTGACTGGCTGGGAACACGGCGCACACCAGCCCTTGCACCCCTGCTCCGTGCTCTGCTCCCTGCACCGCGGGTGTAGATTCCTGTTCCCAGCCTCGCTCAGCTCCCGACGCCTGGAACGTTCCTCCCAGACCACGTTCTCTCTGCTCAGAGTTTAGGTATTTACTGCAGGCAGGAAGGGGACAGGTAACTCAACGGCCTCCCTCCCCACCCAGTGTCCGGCTCCAATGTCTGGGTGCCGGGGAGCAGGGGTGAGCAAGCCGGACAAAAATCCCTCGTGGGACTGACGTCCAGGGAGGGACACAGACAGTGAGCAAGGTGAGTAAGTAAGATGCGTAGAGCGTTTGATGGTCGTAAGCGCCAAGGAAAACAGCAGATCAGGAAAGGGGTAGGAGGTGTTGGGTGTGGAATTGCAATAGTATATACCGATGTTTAGGGAAGCAGCAAGTCACATGGTTGTCTGGAGGAGTGTGGCAGGAAGACGGAACAGCCAGTGCATAGGCCCTGGGGCAGGAACACACCTGGAGAACTGAGGACTAGCAAGGAAGCTGGCATCGTTGGAGCGAGTGGGCCGTGCCATTCACAGCAATGTCGGCGAGGTAGCAGGTGTGGGGGACGTTGTAAGTATTGAGACTGAGATCAGGAAGCCACTGGAAGGCCTTGAGTGGAGGAATTATATGGTGGCTTCCACACTGTTGGGCGAAGGGACCAAGTCTGCCAAGGGCGAAAGCAGGGGGGCAGGTTAGGAGGTGGTTGTGATGGTGGCTTCAACCAGGGCGCTAGCAGAGGATGGTGTGGACACTCACTCATTCATTCATCCCAAAACTCTTTCATTCATAAATCACTTCATGAGCACCTACACTTTGCCAGCATCATTCTGGGTGTTGGGGAGAGTGATACGCAGTACCTACCCCATCCATGTGGAGCTTACCATCTAGTGGGTGCAGGGCAAGAGCCAATTCATGGGGTGATCAACTGGTCCTGGTTTTCCTGGGACTTTCCTGGTTTTAGCACTGAAAGTTTCACATCCCAGGAAATCGTCAGTCTTGGGCAAACCAGAACAGCTGGCCACCCTAATGGTGGAGCTGTGTGTCTTGGACAGTGAAAAGTTCGATGAGACAAGACCAAGCTCCAAGACCGCAGCTTGGTGACTTGGGTGACCACCTTCTGCCATCCACAGATGGAGAGTCTGAGGCTCAGGGAGGAGGGTGTGGGCCCAAGGTCATGTGGCCGATTGTAGGCAAAGCTGGGCATCCAACTCAGGTCCTCAATTTTGGAGTTTGAAGATATCAGAGTTTGGGAAAGGGAGGCGGGGTCACTCATCACCACCGGTGAGAAACAAAAGAAGTTTCCAGTGAGGGACTGAGACAGAAGAGAGAGTCCAGGAACAGGCCTGGTCTTGACATTGACAGAGGAGGCATTAGAAATCGTGGGATCTAGTGGACTCCTCTCTGAATGGCAGGGAAAACATGAATCCCTACCTCACACCATACACATGCATCCCATACATGCACGGCTATTCCAGGTGGATAAAGAACCTACATGTGATAAAGTAAGGCTTTCACACAACTAGACAAAGACAGATTAATTTTCTGATCTCAGGGCATAGGGATGGGTTTTCTAAAGCATTCACAATAAGCACAAACTATAAAGGAAAAGTTTATGTAAAACTTCTGTGCAAACACAGACACCATAAACAAAGTGAAAATACAAGGTCCTCTTCTGGGGCGGATCCAGATTTGGGGGTGCCTGAAGCTTATACAATTTTGGGGGATCTCTTTAAGAAAAAATAAAACTGTTTAAATTATGAACACAAAATTAGGTACAGAAGTGAATATTTATTTAAAAAGGGCAAGTGAGAAGCCCTGAAACTTAAGCTTTAGAAGTGTTATGGTATTAATAAATGCCTCCTGCCCACCTCTGCCTGCCTAATAGTGCTGCTGTGCGGATTAAACAAGGGAATGTTCCTGAAGTCTTTGGTGCGGTTCTGGGCACATAGTCCTGAACAGGTAGTGGAAAATATTGAGAATGATAAAATAATAGTAATAATAATACTAGTGACTGTCAGCCTGGAGTCTGCCTACTTGTCTGAGCAGGAGACTTCCAGCTATAAATCCCTGGGCTCTGGGTTCAAATCCTGACTTGCCACCAGTATATGCTGGAGAACACAGAGAAGTCGTTTTCCCTCTCTGTGCCTTAATTAGTTCATCATCTTTGTAGAATGTATGAGTAGCTTTTGGAAAAGACCGAAGGAGACCAAGAAATCCATCTCCTCTGGACTTTTGCTCTCCTGCTTTTACGGGACAGTTGATAATTTCAGTTCCTTCCTGAATTTCCACTTGGGCGATACAGATACAGGGGAATCTTCCCAGCGACACCATGAGCATCTAAAATAAAGAAAGCAATGTTTTCCGTGGTGCTTCAGTTTTGCTCATCCGTCTAGTGGGGCCTGGGGCTGAACTCTACACCCATCTGACTGCAGCATTCACACATCCAAGAAGCAATTATTGAGCACCTACTGTGTGCCTGGCCTTCACACATCCAAGAAGCAATTATTGAGCACCCACTGTGTGCCCGGTCCACTGACTGTGTGAGGCGTGGAAGCACAGGAGTGACCGTCATCATCGCATTTGTCATTTGCCAAGTGCTGATATGTACAGCAGTAGGCCTAGCACTGTACATGCATTTTCTTGCTTTATTTTTACAAGAATCCAATGATGTAGGCGCTGTTATTAGCTTTTTGTCTTACAGATGAAGAAGCAGAAGGCAAGTGAATGATGGTAGTAAGATTTCACCCTAGGTCAGTCTGACTGTGGCAGATTGTATTTTCAAGGATGACTGCCGTCTTACAATGGGACGTTGACCCTCCTCCCATGGAGTGGTAGGATCCTTGCCCCCTCCCTTTGAACTTGGACAGACCTTTGTGACTGCCTTGAGTGACAGAGTATGGCAGAAATGACATTACATGACTCTGGAGGCTAAGCCCTAGAAACAAGTGATCCATTTCTGCCCTGTTTCCTCGGGAGGCTTGCTCTTGGCTCGCTTCAGCCACCATATTGTCAGAAAGCCCAATTTAGCCTGCGCAGGGTAACCTGTGGCGACGCCACATGTAGGTGCTATAGTTGACAGCCACCAGGCGAGGTCCCAGCAGACAGCCAGATTCAACCACCAGACCTGTGAGTGAGGGAGACTGTGGGATGACTCCTGTTCCAGCCTCCATCTGCCTGTGACAACATGAGAGACTATGAGCAAAACTGCCCAGCTGAACCCAGTCAACTCTCAGAACCAAGAGAGAGGATAATAAAATGATCGTGTTTTTAGGCACTAGGTTTGGGGATGATTCATTATGCAGCAGGAGATAGCCAGATGCTGTCTCCCAAGGCCTCTCAGCCACTAGGCTCCGCATGTCACCCACCAAAGTGGCCAGCCTGGTGGGGTAGCCACACAAGGGGCAGGCAGTTCCATCACAGGTGTACGGCCATGACGGGGCGAGCACAGGCAGCCCATATTTCCAGGCCGTATTTCCAGAATCTTCCAGATGATTCTGGAGAGTTCCAGAAGGCTTCCCAGAGGCAGCGACACCTGATCAGTTTCAAAAATAAATAAATATATATAAACAGGCATTCCTGGGGTGTCCCAGGCAGAGGGAGCAGCACATGACAGGGCCTGTAGGCTGCAGGGACCTGGGCATCTTTGGGGAGGGGCAGAGGGTGTCACAGTCAGAGTGCCAGCTCCACACTTGAGTGCTTGGGTTTGAATCCCAGCTTGGGTGACCTTGGGTGCGTTGCTGTATCTCTTCAAGCACCATCAATGATAAACCAGGACTCGATGCTGGTACTCTAATTCCTGCTTCCTGTTATTACTCTGGGGCCCATCTTACAATGGGACGTTGACCCTCTTCCCAGCTTCCAGGTCTGGGCTGTCTTGCTGCCCGTGGAAACTCCAGCAACTCCCTTCGTCTCTCTGAAGTCATTTGTCCCCTGGGCACGTGGGAAGATGACTCTGATCTTCCTCCCTCACGGTGCCAGGCGAGGCTCCAAAACGCCTGCAGGGGCCTCACGCAGTGTGTGAAGGAGGAAAGCTGCCAAGGGCCCCTGTGTCTTTATGCACAAATAAACAAACAAACAAAGCCACGGGTGGGGCTGGCGGGGGTGCAGGGTGCGGGTGAGACTGGAGCGCAGAACTGTTAGCCCCATGAGGGGGCTTGAGGATGGAGAGAGGAAGAAAAATCCAGCTCTGATCCTGGGGTTAATAATTATTACTTCTCCATTGAATCCCACCTAAATTAACAGGTGGAGGAGGCGGGGAGTGGGGGAAGGAAAGATTGCCTTGCAAGCCATTTTTACAGAACTGTTAGAGGGATTTTCTGAAATGAAGATGGAAGTTCTGGGAGAATGAAAAACCACTGCAGGTTCTGACGTTCAGCTGGGCCCTCGGCTGCACCCCTCGGGCCTCCATCCCTCGGACGTGGACCAACCCGCCGCTGGCCTCTCCCCTGCCTGGGCTTGCGTCCCCGTGGGCTGTACTCCCCCTGCCCAAGAACGCATCCTCCTTGAGGGCCCAGCTCCTGTCCTGGGAGGACCTCTTGGATCCCCCAACGCCCCCACGTAGGTGCCTTTGCTGTTGCTACTGTGACAAAGCTGGTCACAGGGGACGGAACATCCATCCCCGTCCTGAGGTTGCGAGTTCTCAGGAGCGGGCTCAGCACATAGCCGAGTCCACCTAGCAAATGGGTGAGAGGTGTCCAGGCAGCGGGAGCAGCAGCTGCGAGTGCTATGAGGCCAACAGGAGCATTTGACAAACAATGGGGAGGGAGGAGGCGGGAGGACCCAGGGGCCAGTGTGTGCAGAGGCTTGGGAGTTTCTGGAAGGACTTCGAGCACTTAAGACCCGCTCCACGCTTCCCATGATTTTAATCCTGACGCTACCCAATGTGGTAGCTCCTATTAGATGCCCATTTTGCAGGTAGTGTAACTGAGGCTCAGAGTAGTGCAGACACTTGCTTAAGGTCACACAGCAAGCAGATGGCAGATCCAGGACATCCTTGACTCCTGATTCTTTGCTCTTAACACCCTCTCTCGTCTCTTGTTTTGTTCCTTCTATGGGAGGTTAGAACCAGGATGGGAGAGGCCCTAGCCCCTCCCCGCTAGCCTCCTCAGCCCTGGCTCCAGCACCCTTAGGAGGAGCAGGAGAGGTGTGGAGGCCAGCTCCAGCTGGAGGTGCGGGGAGGAGGAGGAGGGGAGGAAGGAGGAGCAAGCCTTCCAGTGGCAAATGTTTAATTTCCAGAGCTGACCCATCTCCAGCAAGGACAGATGAGGTGTAATGTGCGCATGTCTCTGCAAGAACAGAGAAGATCATATTAACATCAAACAACACACTTCTCAGGGACCCCACAACCACCCTGTGGCCCAGCAACACTGGGTTAGCAACCACAGAGGTAACCCTCCACTTCGTTCTACAGATGGGTAGAACGGGGGCAGAGAAGGGGTGTTGCCCGTAATTTTATGATGATGATGATTCTAGCTACGGTTAATTGAGCACCTACTATAGGCCAGGCCTGAAGTGGAGGGAGGAGGGGAGGGAGGGAGGAGTGGGTAGTAGGAATGGGAGCAGCCAGAGGGGCCACTGCAGATCATTCAGGGCCTCATAGGACATGAGGAGGACATTGGCTGTTCCTCCAAGTGAGACGGGAGCGCAGAGAGGAGACTACTGCACCAGTCCAAGCAGCAGATGATGGTGGCTTGAACCATGGCAGTAGCGTGGAGGCGGAGGGGAGTGGGTGGGATGGGATCTCTTCTGGATGTTTCACTCCCTCCCTCATTCATTCATTCCATTAGCCATCCAACCTACAAATATTTATCGAGACCCTCCTCTCTGGCAGACTCGGGGAGCACTAAACACTAAGCACAATCCTACCCAAATGGAGGTTTACTGGAGAGACAGCCATTCATGCAATAAGCACAAAATCGACATGCCATTGCACCTTGCGATAAGCACCAGGGAAGAGAGGACGGGGGCTGTGAGGAGACTGTCCCGGCCACGTGCCCCAGCCTGGGGACCTGCTGGCTCAAGCCCCTCATCACACACATGGAGAAACCGAGGCACACAGAAGCAACATGACGGGTTCAAGGTCGTACAGCGAGTCCCTGGCAGAGCTAGGACAAGAACTCAGGCCACGTCTCCCCGCTGGGTCCCCCAGAAGGTGGCCATCAGCACCCCCACGGTCACTTCCAGGGCCCGGGCCTCCCCCTGCTGCAGCCACCCGTGGTTCATGACCTCCGGGAGCCCCTCCGAAGCGCCTCGTCCGAGGCCCGGGCCCGGCGGCAGGTCGATTGCGCGTGTGCCGCCCTGATACTCCGTCTCATTAGGCCTCGTTTTCATCTCGCGGCTTCCTGGCAGCCTTCAAATTATCCCATAAAATTTATTTACTATTTCATGAATACATAAGCAGCAGGCAGGCACAAGCTTTTTATATATTTACACTGTATATATTTCACGGGAGACTTATAGCTGTCTCTGAGGCGGAGCGGCGAGAGGAGCGCAGCGAGCAGACGGAGCCGGCAGCTGGCGGCGCAGGGGGGCGGCGGGAGGAGGCGCGGAGGGCAGGCGGGACGGGCGCCCGCAGCCACGCGGGCCGCTGGGGCTGACCTGGGGCTGCCAGGCAGGGGCGCTGGGGAGGCTCCGCCTTGGGACTCGCCCTGGAGTAGGGCGAGCAGGGCAGGGGGCCTGGGCGTGAGGCTGGTGCCACAGGACGGTGGCCTTGGACAGTCTGGTAAGTGGGTATCGATGGATCACAGGGGAATTCGGACCCCGGTCAAGGGAGAGACCCTCATCCTGGCCACACAGCAAGCCCTGACTCTGGTGACAGACTGAGCCCTGATCTCAGTTACGGACCCAGCCCTGATCCTAGTCACAGACTGAGCCCTGATTTAGTCACAGCTGGAGCTCTGACTCTTATCACAGACTGAGCCCCTATCCTAGTCACAGCCGGAGCTCTGACCCTTGTTACAGCCTGAGCCCTCAGCACAGTCGCAGATTATCCCAGTGACAACCTGAACTCTGACCTCAGAGCCCTGATCCTAGTCCCAGACTGACCCCTGACCTTAATCCCAGACCAAGCCCCAATTCTGGTCAGAGATGGAGTCCTGACCCCAGTCACATACTGAAGGCTGACCCTGGTCCAGACTGAGCCCTGATCCCAACCCTAGGCTAAGCCCTGATCCCAACCCTAGGCTGAGCCCTAACCCCAGTCCTCCTGCCCACGGTGCTCAGCCTGGCCTGACATCTCTCAGTTTCACTTGTGTGCACAAACAGCCCCTCTTCCTCCCTGAGGGTCTGTGTGGTGACTGTGTGTGGTGACCTCATGGTAGCCTTGCCCCACCCCAACATTAGGCATGGCCATGTGACTTGCTTTGGCCCATGGAATGTGAGCAGAAACAAAGCAGGGTGCTGTTGGGCGGAAGTCCTCACGTGGTGGCATGTGATTCTCCACCTTCCTGGCCCCCATCCCGTCACCTAACTGGTGATGTCCCATAAGGTGGCCCCTCCCTCAGCCTGGCACCCTGAGGGAGGACCTTGTGGGTACAGCCCTCACCAGCCCACGCTGGACGTGCAGCATGGGTAAGGCCTCAGCCTTTGTTGGGCTGTTTTAAGGGACTGAGATTTAAGGCTGGGTGCGGTGGCTCACGCCTATAATCCCAGCACTTTGGGAGGCGGAGGCGGGAGGATCACTTGAGGTTAGGAGTTCAAGGCTGCAGTGAGCTATGATTGTGCCACTACACTCCAGCCTGGGTGACAGAACAAGACCCTGTCTCTAAAATAATAATAATAATAATTTTTAAAAAGGGACTGAGATTTGGGTGCTGCTTGTTATTGCAGCGTCACCTGACAGATACAGCCAGAAGCCTCTTTTCCTCTGCAGGCAGCCGCTCTGGCTCCAGCTGTTCCTAATCATCACAGTTTTGCCCTCCAGAGGGGCCCCAGGGTCCAGAAGCCAGAGAGAAGCTAGGTAGAAATCAGTCGACATGTCGGAAAACCCCTCACAAGGCCAGGCACGCTATAGGTGCTTAATAAATGCTTGCTGAACTAAAAAACATGCATCTTCCCCACTACTTGTGTCTCAGTTCTTTAGAAAATCTTCTGATCCTGATATGGCAGGATGCCAGCTCAGGAACCTTGGACGACAGTGGCTACGTCCAGGAGGCTGTTCTGGAACCGAATCCCATCTCCAATAGCAGCAGTGTGGGCTTGGCATAGTCTCTGCACTCTTGGTACCTCAACATACCCCATCTGTGGAATGGGGAGAGAAAGCCACGCCTCTGTGTGTCTCGCTTCCTGGCTTTTCCAGAGACCCAGCTGGTCAACCCTCAAATGCCAACCTGCTGGTCCCATCTGCTGACATTTATGTATTTCTCCATTCAGCCGGTCAATCTTTGGAGTTGCCTCATAAATCACCAGCCCCCAGGCGGTCCCCTGCCCTCCACCCAGCCCCAGAGATACCTGCTTTCCCTGTGGGTCCTTGGCCCTCTCCCACTCTCCCAGGGAGGCTCTGAACACACATGCCACAGGGGCCCCGCCCCACCCTCACCTGTGCAGAGAGGAGCTCCCCAGCCGCCCTGTGAAGGTGTCGTTGGGCCATCCCGCCAACACACGCAAGCCCCGGGCTTCATGGCAGGCACCTGTCTCACATTGCAGCTTCTATGTCTGGACCATGTAGCATTTATTATTAACGGTAATAATAATTATAATTGCTTATTGATCTTCCCCAGTGCACCTGACACTCTCCCCAGCTCTGAATTCAGGTCGCTGCCCAGCAAGCTCACAAATCTACGCCCCGTGCAATGCGTGGCACCACGCCGGTGCTCAATAGATATCCAATAATGGGACCAGGTCCACACGCACGGTCCCGGCCTGCCATGTCAAGGCGCACGCGCTTGTCAGGCGCGTGGCTGACCGGATAGTCTCCCCCTCAGCTTCACGGTGTTTGTTACTTGCTTGATTTTCGTAGCATCTGCGATGGCCAAAAAAATGTGCTGTCTTGGAATATAAGAGAAATGAAAGGGAGACTCTGTCCTGGGCCACAGGGATTGTTTAGGACAGCGCTTGTCAACCTTTAGCATGCACACGAATGCCCCCGCATCTCGTAAAAATGCAGATTCTGATTCAGTAGCTCTGGGGCCTGGGACTCTGCATTCCTAACAAGCTCTGGGGGATGTGGGTGCTGCAGGTTGGGCCTTAGCAGCAGGATCCAGGTGAGGCCTGACGATGCTCACCTGCAAGTAAGTAAAGGGTGAGGGGAGGCAGTGGGAGAGGCAGGAAAGAGCACATGTTTTGGAGTCCAGTGGTTCGGCCACATATTTAGCTGTGTGACTTTGGGCAAGTGACTTCACCTCTCTGGGCCTCAGTTTCCTTGTCTTTAGAAAACATAGATGATGTTACCTACTGTATAGACTCCTTGTGATGGTTTTAATGAGATAATGGATATGAAAGTGCCACGCACACAGGAGTTACTTAATATTCTTCCTTCCTTCCTTCCTTCCTGTCTTCCTTCCCTCCCTACAGTTTTTTTTTTAATTATTATTATTTTTAGAGACAGGGTCTTGCTCTATCACCTAGGCTGGAGTGCAGTGGTATGATCACAGCTCACTGCATCCTTGAACTCCTGAGCTCAAGTGATCCTCCTGCCTCAGCCTCCCAAGTAGATGGAACTACAGGTGTGCACCACCGCGCCCGGCTAATAATTTTTAGGATTTTTTTGTAGAGATGGGGTCTCACTATATTGCTCAGGCTGGTCTCAAACTCTTAGCCTCAAGTGATCCTCCTGCCTTGGCCTCCCAAAGTGCAGGGATTACAGGCATGAGCCACCGCACCTGGCTCTTCCCTGCAGTTTTGTTCAGCACGTGTAACCTAAAGCCATTAAAGTGATTCAGATCACTGCCACTTTTTCAAGGAAGATGGCGAAGGTGGGAGTGGATGGAGGAGACTTCCAGGCCGGGAGGGCTTGACGTGGTTTTGAAGGACGGGTCTGGCTGGGACGGGCGGGAGCGGCCAAGAACACGTCATTGGAGACAGTGGCAGAGGCTGAGCTTGGAGTCCACCTGCAGCTGCGCGGACATTCCATGAGCTGCCCTCACCCCAAGTCCCCACAGCCCCTGGCTTCTCTAGAGGACTTTCTCCAGGGTGCACAGGGCAGCCGGGAAATGCTGGGGATCTCTGTCTCCAGAGGCAACAGGAGTTGGTGGAGAAATACCCCAGCTTCTGTGTGCCTCGGTGGGACAATGCGGAGGTAGGTTCCTGTGGCTCCTCAGAGGGTCCCCATGGGACTGAGCCCCTGCTTCCCATGACAGTGGCCTGCCCTTGCACACAAACTTCATTTTTTCCCCCTTCTCTGCCCCACTCTTCTCACTTTCTCCCTCCTGCTAAATAAATGACCTGCACCCAGGTCCTTGTCTCAGGGTCTGCTTTGGGGGGACCCTGCACTAAGGCAGACAGTTTGTGGGCAAGAGGTCAGCCTTTCAGGGGTTCAGGGCAGAGAGCATCACCGAGCTTCTCAGGCCACCACTTGCTTTCCTTGATGGTTGTTAACACAGAGGTGTTCTCTCTCTCTCTCTCTCTCTCTCTCTCTCTCTCTCTCTGTCTCTCTGCCCTCTGCATCTTCCGTTTCTAGTGTCATTGGATGCTGAGAGTTCTCATGCTTGCTTCACTTTATCCTCAGAAGAACTGTTGTTTGCTAAATGTCCTCAAAGGATAGTTGGCAAGGCAGTGATGGTTATCCCTCCCATTTCACAGATGAGGAAACTGAGGCCTGCAAAGGTTGTGCTCACTTAGGAGTCCATTCGATCAGCATGTAGGCCAGATGCCTGCCATGTGCCAGGCACAGGTTTGAATTTTACAATATCCTTTTCAACATATAAAGCACTCTACAGTTTATAAAGTGCTTGCCCACATTTCAAAGCGCTTCCCGGGGTACAAAGGACTCTCCAGAGTGCTTTCATCCTCACGGCCACTCCTTAAGGGGGACTTCTCATCACCACTTTGCAGCTGAGAGGACTGAGTTGGCAAGTTAGCCGAGACTGGAACCCACGTGCTCTTACTCTGAATCCGAGTTCTTTCTGATGGGGACATCACAGAGGACAAGATATTGCCCAGAGGCTTCTAACCTCAGATGACCAGGGCTGCCACCCACCGATGGGAAAAATGCCCAGCCCCGGGGGGCCCGTCTGTCCATCTCCCCCTGCCTTCCCTTCTCCTGGCAGCCTCTGGCTCCTGGCACTTGTAGCAACATGTCCTTGTCACTAGATGAGGCCAGTCGCCTACGCATCCACCCCGCTAACCCCTCCCTCCACTTTTCAAAAAATTCCCGTTAGAATAGCAACCCCAGCGATTCATGTCTAATCCTTACCACCCCTGGGCATCTTTATTCCTGTTCCACAGAAGAGACAGAGGGTCCAGGAGGTCAAGTTGTTTGCCTGAACTCACATCTACTGAGCCAACGTGGCAGACCTGAGTCCCAGGTCTTTCTAAGTCCTACGTTGGTGCTCCTCACAGCCGGGCTGCAGTCTCTACCCTGTCCTTGAAGCCTGGATCCCGCCACAGTCCTCAGAACCATCCTCAGGTGAGCGGGGACCCTGGCCGGCCTCTCCACCCACACCCGTCCCCAGAGCAGAGGGAAGGGGGCTGTATCTCATCATTCAGACTGCCGCCTGGTGGAGCCCACGTCGCTGAGAGTTTGGGGAGTGTTGTTATTGCTGGATACTATAGCAATTAATTGCAGAGGAAAAGGGAGGGGGAGGAGGAGAGAGAGGGAGAAAGAGAGATGGAGAGAGACTCGGAGAGACAGAGACAATGAGAGACAGAGAGAGAGGTGGCTGGGCTGAGAGAGCCCTATGCAGAGTCTTCTGTTGGCACCATGGGAGAGTCAGAACAGACTCCTTCCAACCTGCTGGGCTTCTGTTCAAGAAATGACTAACAGTCAACCTAAAAAGATCAGATTGGGACCCCTAAGATGTGGCAACACTGGTGGCTCAGAGACTCTGAGGCTGAAACGCATCAGTCCTGTGGGGCGGATGAGGCTGCCATGTCCAGTTGGGGAGGTTGGTCTCTGCACAAAGGTGCTGAGCAAGGAGATGACCTGGGGGGGAGGGGGGTCTTCTCATCAAGCCATTGCCCCCCGCCCAGGGCCACACCCACCCGGAAGAAGGGCAGCCTCTCTCTGATATGCACAAAGCTGCCATGTGGGCTAATGAAGGTCCCGGTTCCAAGGGAGTGAGAACCTGGCCACTGACAGTCTGGAGCTGTTCTCAAGCTAGGAAGAGTCTGGAAGGAGAAGGCTCAGTTTCAGCCTCATGGAATTATAGAGGAACCCTAACCTCCCACAGGGGAGAAACAGAGCAAGATCGGGAGGGGATGCTTATCATTTTGTTTTGATTTTCTGAATATCTTGCTTGAAGATCAGAGACAAGCCATTGTTTTCAGGTAAACGCTGCCTTTTTAAAAGAATTTTCTTGTTTCATGATGAGACTTGCCTCGTTTCAGTTTTGGTGAGAATGTTTTAAAGTGGTTTTCACTGGAGACTTTTCTTTGAAGGTTCAAAGTCTAGAATAGGAAAGCAAGCCCTTCCCAAACCCTCTGGCTATCCAAAATCCAGCCATCCAGCTCTTCATCCATCCATCCATCCATCCATCCTCCTTCATCCAGCTGTCAATTTTCCATCCATCCATCCATCCGTCCATCCATCCAACAGATGCATTTACTCATTCATTGATTTGACAAATGCCTGTTGGGCATTCGCTGTGCGCCTGGCCTTTTCTAGGTGCTGGGGATCCGGGGTAGACTATGCGGGTTGAATTCCCGCCCTTAACGGGGCTGACATTCCAGCAGGGGGAAGGCAGACGACAGACAAGTCAACAAACAGGCAACGTCGCGTCAGTCAGCGACAAGTGCCACACTGAGAATTAAGACCTGACGACGTGCTAGAAAAGGGCAGAGACCAAACTGGGACCACAGGGGCCCGTGAGGCCTCTCTGAGGGGACGACACAAACGCGAGACCTGCATGGCACGCAGGACACTCTTCCACGCAGATAACCAGCCAGTGTTTGCTGGTTCCAGCATCACTAACGTTAAAGCCCTGCAGAACTTTTTTGTTTCAACCTGGAACTTCTCATGGCCAGGCCCAGGTGGGTTGGCAAGGTCAGCTTCTCAAGGTGACAGGGAATCCACACCTGGTCTTTGGTAACTATCTTCAGCTGGCATGAAAAACCATGTATGGATTATCATTGATGACAACAATATCCTCCATTTGAGGGTTGGAGTACGGTGCAGGGGGAAGTTCAGAGGAATAAATTCCCTTATCCCTTCCTCTGCCGCTGCCACTACTAACCCCTTCCTTTCAAGCTTCTGACAGCATGGCCCTCGGCGACGTGGGCTAGAATTCTGGCTCCGTCGTCTACGAGCTGTGCGACCTTGGGCAAGTAACTTTGCCTCTCTGAGCCCCAATTTCCTCATTTGAAATGGAAACCTCCCTATGTCGTTGATTCCAAAACATGCATTTCCCCCTTTACTTTAAGGATGCCAAAATCAAGAAAGGTTTGGTAGTCAGTCCGGTGCTGTTCAGACCTCAGTGTGCACGTGAATGCTCTAGAGGGTCTTATTAAAAATTCAGTAGGTCTGGGGTGGGGACCAAGATTCGGCATTTCTACCAAGTTCTCCAGGGATGTGGATGCCACTAGTCCGTGGACCACCCTTTGAGTAGCCACGAAGCAGTCGACTTGGACATTTAACGTGGTTGTCATTAAATCTAGGGGCAAAGTTACAGTTGATGGAATTTTCGATTTCAGGAAATGCATTAACCCTGTGTTTCATTTTACTCCCCCAGTAACCCCATAAAAATGTTTGTAAAGCACCCAGCACACAGCCCAGGACGTCGGAAACATTAATAGATGTTAGCTCGGTCCTTTGAAAACCTCGGGAGCCGGTGCGGGATGTGAAGGCAGACGCCGGACTTTGAGGTCCGTCTATAATTGGATGCAATCCCCATGAGGCCGAGTGCAGGAGGGGGCGGGCCTCGGGCAGGCTCAGCGGAGAGAAAAATGTTAATTCCTCTCCCCATCCCCACATCCTCCAGCTCGGGGACGTGTTTGATCAGGCCTGCATCAAATGACACATTTGCAACAAGACAAAACCGAGCGCAGGGGACTTGAGCCTGTTTGAATTGGTCCCACTCACCCCCCAGCCGCCCCCCACCCTGACCTCCTTCAGACAGACACGTGCAAATGCTTGTTTCAAGCCACAAAAACTGACAAGCACCTGGGCGATTCTGTCTGCTATTAGGAACTGGGAGAGGAGGGGCGGGCGGGAGAAGCAGGAAGGGGCATCTGGGTTTTATTTAGGGACTGAGAACTTGGGAGCAGAGAAACAAAGAGAGGAAGAGGGTTCGTTAGGAAGGAAGTTGGGGGAGCAGGGTACCATTTTACAACCCTCCGACCACTCGTAACGACAACAATGCCATCTTGTAAACAGCATATTCGGGGTTGCACCTTCCAGGCCATTCTCTCACCTGATATGGGCAACGGCGCTAGGAAGAGACGCTAAAGGGCTTTATGACCTTTTATTTTTCAGCTGAGGAAACCAAGACTTGGAGACTTGGAATGAAAGAATGAAATTACCCACTCGTGACAGGTGAACTGGATACAGGAGAAGCAAGATGTCCGGGGTGGGTCCTTGGGACTCTGCTTCTCACCTTCTCCCAGGTGATACAAAGAGGTCGGGTCCACGGACCACAGGGGGAGCAGCAGAGATACATCGACTTTATACACTGAAGAGACACAAGCCAGGAAACTGATCTGCCACCACCCCGGAACTGTGTCATTTATTTATTCCGCCCATATGGAGTGTTTCTCACGTCCCAGGCGTTGTATCGAGATACAACAGAGGACGAGGCAGGTGTGCTCCCTGGCCTGGCGGAGTTTAGACCAAAAGCAGATAAATTAAAAACTCCTACAA